>JAPDHL010001909.1:9896200-9972200 GCA_032847665.1 Solanum chilense | reverse complement strand
CAAGTAATTAGACTTATTAATATTAACCCTCAATCTTTATAATTAAGGAAAGAATAGTCCAAAACGTCCCTTAAAACGTGTAAAGAAATCCGATTCTGCCTGGGATTTGCGCAACCTGTGACGGCCCGTCGTGCCTACGACGGTCCGTCACGAAGGTCGTCGTAGCATCTTAAAACTCATTTTTCACTAAGTAATCTGTGACGGTCCGTCATACCTGTGACGGTCCGTCCTGCACTTTCATCATGATGATCAGAAACTCGTTCCCCGTACCAAATTCTCAAGAGTTGAAGTGTTTTGCAACGGAATACTCACGACGGTTCGTCGTACCTGTGACGGTCCGTCTTGCAGGTCCGTCACAATTTACAGAGAGTCGATTTTAGAACACAATTTTCAGAATTCTAAGTGTTCTGGGACGAGACACCCTCGACGGTCCGTCGTGCCCATGACGGTCCGTCGTGGTGACCGTCGTCTCAGCCAGTTTTTCCAGAAATAAAATCTGCTGCTCAAAACGACTAAACAGGTCATTACATTTTTATATCTTTTAGATTTTTGTTTTTTAATTGTACATCCGAATTGTGGTGCCATTTTATTTTTACAACATGATAAATTTTTATTTAACACTTTTTCCATTTTTAATTTTTCTTTTTGGTTTTCACATAGTTGTATGAACCATTGATTTAAAATTTTTATTCTAGATCCTAAAGTATCTACCATTCCTTATTGTGCAGTGTTATTTGTTATAATTGTGAATTATGTGGCCTCATATATGTTACTCTATGCAATATGATTATCATTTCCTTGAATGCACTACTTGTTATATTATGATGATTTCTATAGTTGACTTATATGAAATATGATCATATAAATCTACTTGTGAATAAGGTGAAAGTATTTGTAGTTCTATTGATGTTGTTAGGTGATCATGTTAGAGTACGACTATATTCTTATGTGTCTAGTCTTAGAGTTGATGCATGCTTATTCCTACTTGGTTATATGAGTCTGATGATGTCTATAATGATGATTTTATAGTAGTATATAATATGTGGTATGGTTGACTTAATTTTTCCTATGTGCTTCTTGATATGATATATTATATGTGATAAAGTGAAATGTTGGTTCGTCTTGTTTAGGTTGACCTAAGTCTCTATTATTGATACATTAATGATATGTGAATATGAGATATCTTGACTCAATATGCTAAAGTCTCTTAGTCTTGTATGTATGAATTATATGTGGCTTTAAACATAGTGAGAAGGTCAAATTATGTGAAGTCCTCAACGTAGTTGAGAGGCTATAATATCCTTGTAGTCGAAAGGCGTTACGGTATCCATTTTGTGTTAATGGTGGACTTAAGGTTGGTTGGATGGAACGACATGAAATCATTTTTAGGAATGTCATTATGCTATCCTTTTAACCATTGAAAGGCAATCCTAGGGGACATCTATGGGAAGGTGAATGTTTTTGGGTTATAAACTAGATATGGAACCTCATAATGTAATCAGTTATTCGAATTACTCTATGAGAACAAAGACTAGCACCGAGTGAGTATTGTTTATGAAGTACCTCTATTTAAGAATGATTCTAGAATGCAAAGAAACCCTTTGTATTCCTTAACCATGTTTGTACATGGGATGTGTCCAAGTTCTACCATTGCCAAGTATAACACCTTTATCGGAATAGGCCACAACCTCGGACATGCTTAGCTACTATTGTCTAAGTTGTTTATTTCCTATTCTAATTATATGGGATACCTAGTTTTACAGAACAAGTCCCTACTCAATCACAAGTCATTAGAAGAACACTCAAACAATTAATATAAGACTCACCACGACTCCCCTTTCAAAATGTTTACCTCGTGCAATGGATAGATACTATCCCATTCAGCTAACTATTCTAAGTTGTACACTCTTTGAGAAGAATTCGTACTTTAATTTCTTTTGTGGGGGTTTGATTACCAACATAAGAAATGAGATCTTAACATGGATTACCCATACTTCACTTATCCGAGAAGGGTCCCCCCCATTTTCCTAGAGTGGGGTCTTTTCTTTTAGCTATTACATGGTTTTCCCAATAGTTACACCTATGCGGGCGCATAGTTAAGGTATAAGGAGATTTGTACTAATTAACTCACTCTTTACTAACAAGGAGTACTCATCTCAAGAAGTACATTGGAATACAACATTTCAACTCATGAAGTGTAACCTCCCCTTCTTGATATCCTCTCGGTGCTAAGCATAACTCCCCACTAATTCCCAACAATATACAATATAGGTTAAGGATAACTAGTTAAAACCCCATCTCAACTCACGAAGGGCATTAATCCTCCAACCTATCATAGAAAGCTCTTAGGATGTAATGATCTTGCTACATAACACTTCAATTAAACTCACGAAGAGTGTTCACCACATAACTCCCGTTTTGACATAATTTGTTTCATTCATTCATTCAAGTGTGTATTTACATGTGAACACACTTTTCAAACAAGAATCATTTAATATACATTAACTTGTATACATACTTTAGATCTTCATTTATCACTCACACACTTTACATGATTCACATAATCATACGTATCATTTAGGCATACTCTCTTGCGTACATCAGATAATAGATTCATAAAGAACATTTAACAAGAATAACATTATTATAATCTTACTTCACATAACAAGCCTTCTTGGCATCATTCACAATCAACAAGTAACTTCACATTCATATAATTAAAGTTAAAACTGCCACAAAGAATGTGGACCATACCACTCAAAAGCATTTCAAATCTAAGGCTAAACAACATAAGAAAATTACCCTTTTTATCAAAGGTTTCACCAATTATAGCATTTTACTCGAATTTTAATCATAACAAAGCCCTTAGGGAAGTATCTAAACAACAATATTAACCATAAGAAACCACAACTCAAAGACTGGCAATTCATGCTCATTTAACCCATTCCTTAAGACAAAATTTTGATATAAAAATTTAACATGTTTTCATAGAATTTTTATCATTATAATCATCAACTAACATTAGTAACATCATTTTTAATCTTTCAAAATAGTTCCATGCAATACCCATATTTAGAGTTGAAGATAGAGAAAACAAGGTTGAAAACCCTTTTTGAAAATAAATTAGAAGTCACTTCTTGAGTGGAAGAAAGTTCAAGGATGGATATCATACCATAACTAAATAAAACCCAATGATTTTGATGAAGATTTTGACCACTAAAAACCCTCCTAGCTCTTTATTGACTTGTAGCTTTTATGGAGTTTGGGAGAGTGTTCTAAGAGAGAGGGGTTTTGGGTTTTAGAAAATTAGTTCTAAGGGTTTGGAACTCCTTAATATACCTAAAAAGACCTAAAAATAAATTCCAAGAATCATAAAATAATTGGGGTTAATTTACTAAACACCCCAAGTAATTATAGGAAAAACAACTTTTGGACAGTCTTCAAACAACGAATGCGATTAACGGACCATCTTTCCATCAATGGTCATTTGGGGGGGTTTCGTGGGTTGATACTAAGATTCATTTGGGGCCTTTCTATCCGATATTGCATGTCCAAACGACGGGTCAAGTTGAAGGGCGGTTGGTTGGACCATTGGCTGTCACTTGCCCTCAAATGTGGACATAGCATTCTTGGGTCCTTGTCTTTGGTCCTTTTCTAGGGCCCCTTCTGGGTCCAAGGTGGGGGTCGTACAAGAACGTTAAATCCGTAAACATAAACTTCTAGTATTAGAAACATCCCACACTAATTCAAACAAAACGAACACGTAAAACTCACTCAAACACATGAGAACACTCAAGAACTATTTAAGGCATATCTTACAAACGTCATGGACATTCTTTGATATTTTAGTGCCAAAATTAGATAAAATTTTGGACGTCCTATGAACACTAATTAAACTCAATCTATAACAAAATGATCTCAAGATATAATCAGGAAGAACTAGTTAACCTTAGTTCGTTTTAGGTTGTTACATTCTCCTGTAAATGGAATAACATTCGTACTGGAATGACACTAAAATTGTAAGACGATTGAAGGACTCATATAGAATACATAACACATTACAATCGTGATAATAAAATCATAGTCAAGGCACCAAGTAACAAGGAGCACAATTTTACACTTTGCAACACAAGCACTTTTTAGCAACTTTCACATTTCAAATACCACTCTTATACTTAACTTTTGGAGGAACAACCTTGTCCAACATTCGACATGCCCATATACAACTATTTCACAACTATTTAAGACACAATTCATAACAAAACAATTTCTTTAAAAATGAAGATTTTTACATTGAGCATCACAGTAACACATGCAACATTGCAAAACTTCAAAAATTCAAAACTCACTTTCATTTCTTCTTTTTATGGAGTAACTACCTTCTTCAACATTAAACATGCTTGTACAAATTATTCTCATACTCATTGAGACCTTCATCAATGAGAATGGAATGTTTTCAAAATTTAAACATCTTTACAATGAACTCAAAAATTCAATGTGTTACATGCTTAAAATTTTAAAAAGGCACCTTTAAAGCAATTTTAACAAGAAGGCATGACAATATGAGAGACAAGTTCATATTATCTCACTCAAAAGAGACATGGCAAGTTACAGTAAGTGCAATATGACAGTAGCATCCCATACTACCACTCTCACATAGTGACCCTTGAGGATTCTCTTGGACTAAGTACACCACATGCAAGTCTACATAAAATTCGTTATGCAAAAGTTAGCTTTAACTTTGTTCTTTAACATTAGAACTTAAGTAATATAACTGCATATACAACACAATATAACTCATTTATACACTTCATATTCAAAACAACCTTGAAACAATTAAGCACTTAATATTAGCTACACCTAAATCAAGAGATATTAGGTTAACTACCAATACTTCCCATGCAATCATATGATAACTTGAAGATTCTACCAATCATTATGCCATCAAGGAACTCATAACAAAAATAACAAATGCAACTCCTACTATAATTCAAGACTCTTAATCATAACAAAATTACTATGTATTTGGTCTCTATCTTGAATAAGAACGAAAAGTAAAGATGAGGATATCGACTACCATTCTACTAAACTCATTCTCCACCACTTAGGGTAAAGCCATATACAATGCCTTATACTTCAAAGAACAACTATGCCTCTCGGAAGGTAGGAAATCACACTACCCTCAACTCCTGCACATCAAGGCTAAACAACAACCTTACATGTCCAGCATAAAATTTTCATCTTAGGATTCAATCTTACCATACAAATTCCACCATTTTTCTAGCATAACTCCACAACTCTCTTACTAGGAAATTATATCAGAAGTCCTTCTAAGGGTAAGATATACAAGAATATCAACAAAGACACAAGAAAAACTAGGAAACATTAATCACACAAGAGGGTTGTCCTCTACTCCTACTAAATCTCCACATCCTCTAAACATCCTCAAATTTAGACATTAAAGCATTTCTACCATCATTCAACATAATCACAAGATAATTTGTTTGCTCTCAAAGGCACTTTATTCAATCATTATAATTCCTACCATTCTTATAACAAAATCACAAGAAAGTTTCTCATCCCAAAACTTCCAATCGTCAAAACTCACCTTCATATCTACTCTTCTATCCACAAAACCATCATAAGCATCAAAAATCACATTTATCTCCCTCAAACATAGACACATATCCCCTTCAAAGAAATCACATTTAGAAGACCACCGGACAAGGAAACATAAGAGAGAGACCTTATGCAGTTATGTTTTATTGCATTATTTAAGAGTAATGGAGAAAGTAACACTCTATCGTCCTATAGACTCTTGTCCATGGAAGTGTCAGGACTCACACAAATGACCAAGACTCTAATCGACATGGATTGTGAGACTCTTAGCTCCTAAACTATTTACCATAACCTTATGATATTATACCAAGTCTATCACAACTCGAGAGTACCCCCTAGATGTTAGGGAGAACACTTGGGTAATTACAGTGCGTACATGACCCTTTGGGGTCCTGTACATGCCCTTTAACTATCATTCATTGCATAATACATCAAAAGTAGTGCAGAATTTAAAAACTTTTCACGATAAAAAAATGAAGTAACATCTTTCATAAAAGATAAGGAGTGATCTCATCTTCCCAATCCAGCCTTAAGGCATGAAATAAATAATCAAAGGGATATGACCCTTTACATCTAAAGGATATACAAATTATGTCATAAAGATAGGAACTAAGAAAATAGGATTATGCCCTCCGGCATGTGGGACATTCTTTGTCTTCAAAGAGTAGATTCCCAATCTTCGCCTTATAGTCTTTTAAAGCTTCCAACCTATACTTATTAAGTATAGAAAAATATGGGTTAGTACAAATAATGTACTAAGTATGACATATGCAAAAACATGCAAAAGGGACATTTTAGTATAAATAAGCTTTCATGCCAAATGAGTAAAACCTTCATGAATATTTAAGTAAAACCACAAAAGAATCATCATTTAAATCTTATAGAATGATTTCTATAAATTTAGCAAAAAGAACCATTTTACATTGAAGTTAAAAAAATTACAATGAACCCTTTAAACATTACAGTAAACTCATTTAATCCCAAAACAGTGAACTCCCAAAGTCAACCCAGTAGGAAGTAAACTCATTTCCATAAGAGATTCCCTATCTAAGGTTATCCTAAAAATCATCAAGGTATGACATGAATAAAACTCCCATACACCTACTTTAATGCACACCTAGTTGATCCCCAAGACTACCTCCTCTAGGCTTACTCGCCTCGGGAGGACATGACCCCACACAATGACAAGACATTAGAAGATCATTTAAATAACACACCAAGAATTCCCTTTCGGAATTTCTACTTAGTATAATGAGTAGATGGAGTTTTATTCCTCCACCTACCCTAATTAGTACATCTTGTAGAAGACTTAGCTCATTCAGTTCATATAAGACTCCGTAAGACTCCTCTTTCGGAATGCTTACTTAGTGCAATGCATACATAGCATCCCATTCCAGTACCTACCTTAAGTTACACTCTTTTAGAAGACTTACTACTTTATTTTTCTAGAGGTTATCTTAACAGACATAGACCATGAAAGCTAAACATGGAATCCCGATACTTCCCTCCTCGTAAAAGGGTCCCCTCCTCTTGCCTAGAGTGAGGTATTTTGTTTTAGATTTTACATGGATTTCCAAATAGTTACACCTATGTGGGAGCATAGTTAAGTGATCTGGAGATTTCTACTAAGTAACTCATTCTATAATAACGACGAGTACTCTTCTCAAGAGGCATATTTGAATACAATATCTCAACTCACAAAGTGTAACCACCCCTTATTCATATCCTATCGGTGCTAAGCATAATTCTCCACGGATTCTCAACATTATACACTATAGGTTAAGGATAACTAGGAAACAACACATGTAAAATCCCAAAGGGTATTCATCTTCCAACGTATCTTAGAAAGATCATAGGATGTAGTGAGGTTTCTACTAAACACTACATCTCAACTCACAAAGAGTGTTCACCCCAAAACTCCTCTTTTGACTTAACATAGCTTCGTTCATTCATTCATGTGTGTGTGTACAAGTGGCGCACATTTAATATAAGCATCATGTCATTTACATAAAATTCTATACATATTTTAGACCTTCATTCATCAAATCACACACTTTACATGCTTCACATAATCATATAATTAATTTAGGCATACTCTCTAGCTTAATTCACACAGTAGCTTCATAAAGCACATTTTGCGAGAATAACATCATTATCATTTTATATTACATAACCATTCTTCATGGACTCATTCATAATAAATAAGTAACTTCATATTCATCAATGCAAGTAAAACACTGCCACTAAGAAGGAGGACCATACAATTGAAGAACATTTCAAAATTAAGTCTAAACATCATAACCAACTTATACTTTTTTCCAAATTTCCTTAACCTATAATATTTTACTCACAAAGGTGGATCTATTGATCGGGAAATTTAATCATAATATAGCCCGTAAGGAAGTAGCTAAATAACAATATGAACCATAAGACACCAAAGCTAAAAGACTACTAAATCATGCTAATTTAACCCATTCCTTAAGCAAAAATTTGATAAAAATCTTTAACATGTTTTCATTGATGTTTTAGGATTTAAATAATTAACTAACATTAGAAAAATCATTTTTAAATCATTCAAAACGTTTTAATGTAAAACACATATTTAGAGTTTAAGATCCATTAGAAGTGACTCCTTGAATGGAAGACTATTCAAGAATACATACCATACCATAAGTAGAATAAATACCAATGATTTTTATGAATAAATCAACCACCAACAGCCCTCCAAGTTCATTCTTGACATCTATTTTCAATGGAGTTTAGGAGAGAGTTCTAAGAGAGAGGGGTTTTGGGTTTTAGGAAATGAGGTCTATAATTTGGTCTAAGGGTCTTTAACTCCTTAATATACCTAAAAATACCTATTAATGACCTCCTAGGTATATGAAAGATTTGGGGTCAAATTACCATCACCCCAAGTCATTGTAGGAAAAACAACTTTTGGACAGTCTCCAAACGATGGATGCAGTCAACGGACTGTCTATCCATCAATGGTCCATTGGTGGGTTGATTGTTATATTAATTTATTGCCTGGCTAGACTTCCTTTAAGGTTTAAATGATGGGTCAAGTCGATGGGTCGTTTTTTGGACCATTGGTCATAGTTTGCCGTCGTTGGTGGACACTGCCAAGGAAGTCTTGGGACCCTTGTGGGTCCTTTGAGGGGTCGTACCTGGAAGGTAAACCCCTAAACATATTATTATAGGTCTTAGGAACATCACAAACATATTTCCTAACGACGCTAATATAACTCATGTTATAACAAAATTTACTCAAGAAACAATCACGAAGGTCTAGTTCATCATAGTTCATTTTAAGGTGGCACACCCCATGTTAGTAGGTTGGGGTTCCTAGCAAAAATCTCCTTGACCCTAAACTATGTGTTCACATATGCCAACAACTATGTGGATCTACCAATATATCTATGTACGACATGTTAGACTTTAGGCAAGTGTTAACCCTCACTTTTAGGTGGGGAGTAGAACACCGAATTCCATATAGGACGCATAGTCTAATGTTTGTTATTGCACTTATTTCCATAGATTAAAAGTAATTTAATAAAGTTTCACCTATGAAAGGAATGATGAGATTTTGCAAGAAAGGGAAGCTGAGTCCTAGATATCTAGAGCATTACAAGATCTTCAAAGGATTGGGAAGGTGTCACATAAGTATGATTTGCCAGCAGAATTAGCAGTACTGAATTCGGTCTTCAACATCTCACTCTTGAAAAAGTGTGTGGGTGACCCAGCCTATGTAGTGACATTAGAGTGAATGGCGTTGGAAGATAGTATTTCTAACGAGGATGTACCAGATGATATTCTTGACCGTCAGGTGAGAAGGTTGAGAAATAAAGAAGTCACTTAAGTCAAGGTTTTGTGTAGGAGTTAGTCCATAGAGGGAGCTACTTGGGAAGCAGATGAAGCCACAAAAGCCAAGTATCCTCACTTCTTTCCTTCCTAATCAACTCTAGATTGAGGTAATAGTTCTGATCCAGTTTAGCAATCATTCATGCGTAAATTGAGCCTTAGAATCATGTTCCCTCATCTTGTACTTGCATTTTAAGCGTATTTGCATGTTCTCGGAACTCAATTCACTCAGAAACTCAAATCTTAGTGTTTAGTAGTAGGGATTGCAACTCTCTCCCTTTATTTCAGCCAGTTAGTCTTCATTTGAGGGAATATGTTTCCACGGGGGAGATAATATAACACCCCACATAAAAAACAGACCAAAAATCATCTTTTCAAAAATTTGTAGGTGAAGCACCCAAAAAGCTGAATTTAGAAAATTTTCCTAAGTTTTGATCGATGGAGGAACCTATAATCCGTAGGTCAGAATATGATCTGTAGTCTATGTTTGTCAATCAACACCTCATTTACCCACTCTCTGACATGAACCTAGATTGACTAACACGAATCGTTGTTCAATCTATGGGTCGTAGGTCTAACCGTATGTGGGAATTAAGAGACTGTTACGGAGAAAATTCAGTTTGGTCAACTTCAAATGGTCATAACTTCTAAACAAAATGAATCAATTGTCCGACGAAATAAAAGAAAATAGATAACTCAATTATCTTTCCATATCCATCGACCTTGAAAAAATCAGACATCTGAGTCGAATTTTATGCCCTTTAAAGTAAAGGCCTTCGAACAGACAGACGGACCGTCAGTCCAAATTGTCGTTTGTTTTGACAATAATAATCTTAGGGGTCTTTTGGTCTTTTACCACTTTGAAAACCCTAAGATACGTCGTTTTAACCCTATGTCATCAGATTTTAGTCAGGTTAAGCCTTGAAACATATCTAAAACTTACCTATCTCAAAACATTAATTAAAACATAGAAAATTAGAAGAAAAAAGGACAAAAACGTCAAGAATCCTAGTTCAAGAATGCTACAAGGTTCTAGTAGTTCTATCCCCAAAACTAAGTTGTTCTTTGTGATTTTCATCACATGGTATGTGGGATTACACTAGTGCGTATTTCCACCAATTGGGTCCCTAGTTTTTAGTTACATTGGTAATTACCATATCATTATTAGAACTAGTGTTTCTAAAACATCAAAAGAACTTAATGATTGAATTAGTTATATGTTCCAAATAAGATATACATGTTATTATTAAATTTATCGCATCAATTTAAGAACCCTAGCTATATTTCCTATTATTAGTACATCCTATAGTTTAGTCAGACTCTACGGTATTATCTGTTATTAGTAGCTCCCATAGTTTATTCTTACTTTAATGAATTGACCACATTTACAATTAGTTATTATTCATTCTTGTTATGTTATAAATTGGGTCATTACATCAAATTAGCTCATAATTCAGTATATCATGTTCAAATTATTATACTTACTTTTATCCCTATTCAATTCTATTTTATTTAAACTTTATTCATTCTTACATGCTCAGTAGAATCCAAGTATTGACACATATGTGTGCTACATCTTTTCGCGATGTAGGTATGAGTTCTCAGCATCAGATCGCGCTTAGATTGATTTTTGATCTCTAGTTCAGCATATTCACTGGTTAGTCCTCATTTTACGAGGGCAATAGTCATGAGTTTATTATTACAATTTAGTCCTTTAACTTATGTTTTTGCTCTACCTAGATGGGGCTGGTCCATGTATTTCTAGTATGTTTAGAGGCTATTTTCAGTCATAGTTAGTTTAAACTTAGTATTGAGTTAATATTTCCTTTGTATTAAACTCATGAATATTTCATTTATCTTAGCTATAACATATGGGTATTCCCCCTTTTTTCTGTGTAAGTTATGATTTAGCTCCCGCATTCACTTTATTATTTTTAGTATGCTCATGATCATGCCAGAAGAGTTAGATTGGGATCGCTTGTGGTCCTAGGTTCAGTGTCCGCGTCTCGAGGGTAACTTGAGGCGTGACAAAATTGGAGGATTATATTTAATGAGGTTTCTCTTTTGATCCTTCAAACTCTATTCGTCAAGGATGCAAACTTTCAAAAAAATTCAAATGCTTTTAAAGATAAATCATCAAATTTCATGATCTATCCATGGGTTCTTGTATTAAAGGTTTTAAAGCATTGTATATTGATTAAATTGTTTTTAATTAGATGATTTCAACTCAATGAACCTATGAACCCATGTAATTGAGTCAACCCTAGTTTTTGACTACTAAATGGCGTAGGTGATTTATACTTAATGCTTCTGAATTATTGTGTAATTTTCCATGGGATATTGTATGATTAAAAGTTGTATTGAATCGATATCTAGGTTGTCTTAGATTGATAAATCTATATGTAATTGACCTAGTTTGAATGAATATCATATATTATGTATTCAATTATTGGTCATGGCTATGGTTAAGGGACTTATGGTATTAAATGGGATGATTTAGCATTGCATTGAAGTGTTGAAAATGGATTGGTAGATTCTCTCCTAATTATCTTTATTTTATTTTGATTAGACTTCATTTATGTTGTGATTAGTATGGGTCACTTATGGTGGTGGTGTTATGTGTTTTACTTGCAATTTATGTGGCCTTGACGGCGCATGATTTCCCTACTTGACTATATGAGTGTATGATTGTTATATTGATGATGTTATAGTAGCATATAGGATGACAAAAATAGGATAAGGGTCATTTCTAAGTGCTTCGAAGAATGATATGATATATGTGATAAAGTAAAGAATATTGTGTCTTGTTTTGGTACACTTGTGTCACTTATTTGATACATGTATGAATGATATGTGAATGCTCTATGTGTTGATTAGGTAGGTTTGGTGGACCTTTTTCATGTATGAATTATTGATATATAAACCTTACATTATGTTAAGAAGGTCATGTACATGGAACCTTAAACCTAGTGTTAAGGTTAAGAATGTTAAAGTCGAAGAGTCGTAATGATATCCTTTTTGTAAAGAATGATGGACTTAAGGTTGATTGACTCGAAAAACATCATATCATCCTTATAAATGACATAATGAGCTATCTATGTCGCCATTGTTAGGTAACCCTAGTGTACCTATTTCGTAGGGTGAATATTTTAGGGTTATTTACTAGAAATGGAACTTCTTTATATGAACCTTGAATGTAAGTGAATCTGTGAGAAGAACTAGCACTGAGTGAGTATGTTATTGTAACTAGATCAATTTAAGAAGAACTCTCAAGTACAAATACTGAGACTACAATTCATAAAAGCCTGTTGTATTCTTTAACCATGTGCCTACATGGGATGTGTCCTAGTTCAAACATTGGCAAGTAGTACACCATCATCAGAGTAGCTTAAAACTCTGGATTCCATGTCTAGCTATGAAGCTAATGTCTACTACTATGCAAGTGAAGCACATTTTCATGAAAATAATATAGTATACTCAACAAGGATTTCTTGATAGGTGTTCTAGTATTGATAAGGGTATAGGACCTATTTTATGAATTGTACAAGTGTGCCTTGATAGGATAGTTCCTAGGATAATTCTTTATGTACTTGAATATGAATGCATGAGTAAGCTATGAACATGACTAATATTTTATGATGTCAAGTATATTATATGATGATGTAGGAATATGTTGTAGTGTCTAAATGTGTCGATATGAAAGGATTGCTGATATATGTACACTTATGGATGAAATTAAGAGAAGAAGGAACATGTGTGGTCCAAGAGTGTCTTGTGAAATGTCTTCTCACATATATGTACACACACACATGAAATATATGAATGGTGCATAATATGATATTCTAGTAAATTACGGTCTCATGAAAGAGTTGCTCAATTGTGCTCTAAACTATGATTATCTTTAATTGTGCTATGTCCATATGAAATGCGTTATCATACTAGCTATGTTGATGAAAGGACATTCTCATCTATGACCTAGAACTATGATTATGACGACTTAATATCCTAAAGACTATTTTTATTAAGTAATGTTAATAAAGGCTTTTAAATGAAGGGAAGTTAGATTTGAAACAAATGAACTTTATCATGATGGATACCCCTTACAAAATAAAGGATTGTTCACCATAGTCCTCACGAGGTAGATAACTACAATGTCTAATTGGAATAAAGAGGTTTTCCATATATACCTCCAAGTTCCATAAACTATGATTCCCCATCGAACCTAGCAAGTTTATAGAGCTAATATTCTAGTACGATATTCATGTCTTACCTTGGCAAGTAAGATACCATCTTTGGTGTGGGGGGATAACACCAAATTCAATGTTTAGCACACATGGTCTTAATGTCATTTAAATCTATAAGTTCCCTAATGTAAAATGGACAATTGAATTAACTTAAGTAAGGAGATCATATTAGGATAACATAAAGGAAGTTTCTTAGAATAGGTGAGAGTAATGAACTTACCGATGCATTGTGCGAGTAGATCTTGAAGGGAGTTCTAGGAAGGTGTTCAATGTGTTTATGTATATGTTGTAATTCATGACCTAGTATTTTTTTTCTACTTGTGATGATTATGTGCATATTATTGATCCGATTGAGTCTACACAATAAGGTCTTACTTTATATGCATAATATTGGTCTTCGTGACTGTATGATGAAGGTATTACTTAATATGTATGATGTTGTATATACATGCCCCGGTGATGTATGAAGTAAATGTTAAGGCTTGTAGTCTCTTTGTAGATTTACTTAATATGTATGAGGTTATGGGGCTTCACATGTACATTGCATTAGTATACTTATATAGGGATTATGAGTAGAGTTCTATGATGTATTTATGAAGTGAATTCCATGTATGCAATTGGTTCACTATAGCCTCTTATGATGTTGTTTCCTAGTAATGAGTCTTCTATGTGTTTCATGAAGTATGTTGGGTCATATATGAAGTATTAAGTCTTGTGATGTGATATGTTATTTGAATGTGTATGTTTAAGTTGAAGAAGTTTTCACCCCTTTCAAATTCAAGGTCTCTTGTCCTATCATCGACATATGATTTCCCAACAATAGGACGTTTTCAATGTATTCCTTATCATTCAAACATTACCAAAGCTTCATAAATTAGTTCATGACCAAGGAGTGAGAACTCGCCAAACTTGAACCACCCAATAGGAGACCTACATAACCTACCATATAATGATTCTAAATAAGCCATGGATATAATAGAATGCTAACTATTATGATAAGAGAACTCAATCAAAGTAATGTGTTCATCCCAACATCCCTTGAAGTGAATAACACAAACTATAAGCATATTCTCTAGGGATTAATGATACTCTATGTTTGACAATTCATTTGAGCATCAAAACCGATGCTTAATTTCACTTGAGTACCTGACCCCTTATTGAAAGACCTTAAAAATTGAGAAGTCAATTGAAAAAATCTATCCAAAATGATGATAAAGGTATCCCATGAAGTCTTTCTAACGACATTAAAGGACCCCCTAGAAGCTAGGTAGAACCCATGGGTCGGAACAATTGCGTACTTCACCTTTCGGAGGTCTTGTATAAGCCTTAGCTATCATTCATTATTTAAGACATGAAAAGTAATGAATGATTAAAACCTATGGTGTATGGACAATCAATTGAAGAGTCGTACCTCTATGTTTCATGATGATATGACCCTACCTAGACCTATGGTGTATGGACAATCAATTGAAGAGTCTAAACTTAGGAGAAGGACTAGAAGTGTGAAAAGGAGTGGTTCTAGTGATCAAGAGAAAAATAGGTTTAAGAAGAAGATTCAATGTCAAGGAGAATCTAGGAGTGCTAAGTTCACGGTTGAGAAGGAGGTGGTTCCAAGGATGGCAAGCATATTGGTGCAAATTGTGGCAAGAAACATTATGCTGAGTGTCTACTGGGTGCCGGGAGTTGCTATAGTTGTGGTAAAGATTGGCACAAAATGAGAGATTGTCCTATGAATGCTTCTAGAGGAAGAGAGGGCAACCAAGTTTCTTCTAGTGTTCCAAAGGATGATGCTTTGACTAATATCTATGCACTCTGTTCTAGAGTGGAGAAGCCGGATGACAAGGAGAGTTATGATGATGTTAGTAAGTTTTCTTTATTTTTTAAAGATATAAGTTCCTTCTAAGTGGGGAAGTATGGTTTGTAGATGGGATAGAATTCCCTGAATTTTTGCTTGTGCATGATTTTTAGGAGTTGGGTTGAAAGTTAATTTCATTAACTTCTTGCATTGTGTGTTCTATGAAGCCATGTTTATGTTGTACGATGTGTTTATATGATGTTACTTTGCATATTAGCGTGTTTATATCATGAATTTCTTTAAAATGTGAATTTTTTAAAAATTGCTTGAAAGTGATTGTTTCTCTAGAAACTGCATGCTGCCATATTTTTTAGAAAATGACTAATTGATTCGTTTGCCTAAAAATATTGTAATGTGGGTAGAACTAATGTGTATGAGTATGATATTGAATATAAAATGACTTTTTACTATTTGGAATGTAGAATGTGAGTTTTGTAGAATAATGAGTTATAGAATTGTTTTCTACTTTCTCGTGTGTTGTGAAACTCTTGACTATGTGAAATTGATGTTTTATTGTAACTATGAGTTGTATAGAATAGTTATATCTGCTAGTTGACTGTCGAATCTTGGAAGTGTCCGGAGAGTGGCAAGTGTCATTCGAGGATGAATGTTGTCCAAGTGGGGGAGATTGTAAGACCCCGAAAATGATCTAGGTTATATAGTCCAAACATGTTGTTATTTATGTTATAAGGTCCTAAATAGGTGTAATATATGGTTTATAGGCAGTAGATAAAATATTAGAGGTGTTGGAAGTCAAACGTCAAGGGACGACCAAGACGTTCGATGACTAAGTTAACAAAACGAATAAAATGTGTTTCTACTTATTTATATGTGTTTCATGGTGTTTTAAGGTTCTTTATTCAGTATATATATCATTTATAGTCGTTGGTTAAAGTTTCGTGAAGTTTTGAGGTCAAACGACCAAGAATGTCCAAGGCGTTCGAAAGATATGCCTTGAGTCGACCTTGTAAGTCTAGGCGAGTTTCTTCTAGTTTTCTGTGTTCCTTTTGTATTATATTCATGTGAGTGGTTTGAAACATATATACAATTGTATTTGGGTTGGAAGCATCCGGGAAATTATGTTCAAGTACGATCTAAGGGTCCTTGAGGAAGGACGCAAAACTGTTTGCATGGCAGTCCCAGGCAGACCCCAAACGACGGAGCAGTCGACGGCCAGTCGTGCCTGTGACGCCCTGTCAAAGGGTTTTGTCGATGCGGACTTAACTATGGGCGAGGTAAGGAAGCTTGATCATCCACTGTAGCCAGTGATGGAGGGCTGTGATGCCCCATCGTGGTTGTAACGGCCTGTCAAGGGCAGGCATCGCACGCTACTGTTGTCCTGCGCAGGCTGCTACCAAGTCAAGGGGTGAATTGGTAAATTCACTCCACTTATAAAGTACGGTTTATTAACGTTATTTTGGGTATTTTTAATAAATATATAAAGGGTAATTACATGGAAGACCTCATTCTTCAAGATCATAAACCAAAAACCCTTAGAAAATATTTCAAAACCTCCATTGAAGTCCAACTTGAAGAGGCAGCTTGGTGAGGGATTTTTGTGTCGAAATTGTTCATTATAGTGAACAATTATCATCCTTGAGGTATGGATTTTGATAGTTTGAACTAGTTTAATCAAGGAGCCAATCCTCAACATGTTTTTCAAAGTTTTCTAAAGTGAATTAGCCAATTTCATGATTCTACCATGGGTTATTGCATAAATGATTTTTAAACATTGAATTTTGATTTAACTGATATTTTATTGATAGTTTCAATCAAAATTACCTATGAACCCTAGTTTTTTACTATAATGTGGGTTACTTGCTATTAAGTTTATATTGTTGAATTTTTATGTAAATTCTTATGGCCTTTCTAATGATATAAGAATTGTATTCAATTGTTATCTAATTTATCCTAGATTGTTAAACCTAGATTGAATTGATAGAGATTTCATTGCATTTTCTAATATTACTTGATTTTTTGGTTATGGCCATGGGTAAGGGCCTTGTGATATTGAATTGGATGATTTTGAATTGAAGTGTGAATATGGAATGAAGGTATGCTGCCCGGATTTCTTTAATTTGATATTAATTAAACTTTGATTCTATATTGATTGGTCCGGTCCACTTATGGTGGAGGTATTATGTGTTTTATTTGCAATTGACGTGGCTTGTCGACATTACTTTGTGCAATATTATGAAGTTATGTTGCTATTTGTGTAGTTTGATTATGTGAAGCATGATGTTATCCATCTACATGTGAAGTTATATAGTCATATATGCATTCTTCGACATATGTTGCCCTAATTGATGATGTTAGACTATGACTTTGACATTATGATTATAATGTTAAGTTAAGTCTTGCTTATTCCTATTTGACTTTATTAGTCTATGTGGAGTACATTAATGATGTGATAATGATATATAGGATTACTTGAATCTGTTAGGTTGTTTTAGAGGTGTTTCTAGAATGACTTATATTATGTGTTAAAAGTGAAGTATGTGATTTCTTGTCTCGATTGACTTGTTTATCTTGCTTGATGTATATATGATTATGAATATGCAATGTCTTGATTTAGAGTATTACTGTTCTTAGTCTTGAATGTATGAATGACATGTGAATTTCAAAGATGTTATGAGAGTCTCTTATGTGCAAATATTGACTTAAGAGTAAGGTTAATAATTATTGAATTCTAAGTCGTAATGGTATGCTTCAAAGCAAAGGAATGATGGACATAAGCTTAGTTTGATGAAACGGAATAATATTAGGAAAGTCATCTTGAGCATCTTGTCGCTATTTGTGAGGTATCCCTAGTGGACCTTCCTTGGTAGGGTAAATGTAATTGGTCTATGAACTAGTTAGGGAACCCTTTTATGTTAACCTAATGTATGAATTAGTCTATGAGAACGAAGGCTAGCACCAAGTGAGTATGGTAAGGGAAAGTAGTTCTAGTGAAGTATGAGACTATAATACAAAGAATCCTTTCATATTCCTCAATCATGTGCCTACATTGGGATGTGTCCAAGTTCTACCCTTTGCAAGTAGAACAACCGCATCGGAGTAGCATAGAACACCGGATTCCATGTATTTCTATGATGGTCTATGTGGGTTATTGCCTATTCTCCTCATATGGAATCCTATTAGTATTTGAGGAGTTTAGGTGGTGGTATAGGACACTATCTAGACATTGCACAATTGACATTTACGGTGTTATGTGGAGTTCATAGTTCTTGTTTAAGACCATTATTTCAATGTCCTTCATATGATGAATGAGTCTTAATGAACTAATGAACTAATGATTGATGTTAAGGAGTATGTGAATAAATGAGTACCTAATCTAAAGTGCCTTAAGGATTTCTTAGCTAAAGTATGAAGAGGGCATAAGGGATGATCTCTTTATGTCGTATCTATGGAAGTCTTGAGTATGACTCTAGTTAGGTAAGTTTGTTGATATTGTGGACATGATCTAAGCCTTAGGTAGTCTTAAGTACTATTTAGGTAATCTTGAAAAGGTCACTATGGACGTTATCTTCTTGATTTACTTAACTAGGTCTTTTGACAGCCTTTGGGAATACAATGTCATATCATCTAGGTGTTGGTGATTTATATGAGCATGATTCTATCTTTGGGAGTCTATTGGATCTCTTAAGTGTGTGTGTAAGGGATTGTATGGGCGGTTGCTTCACAACTCATTCATGTTAGACTTAGAGTTGACCTTTGGTAGAAGAATCTTACCTTGATGTTTCTGATTACTTTGTAAGTATTTATGTGTATCATTAAAGGTAATCTAAAGAGTCGTTTAGGAACATCTAGAGAGGTTGTATAGGCGGTGTCTCTTTGTGTGACTTAAGTGAAAAGTTAGGATGACTTTAAGTTAGGAAATTACATGCTAGAAGTATATTATGTGTTTCTTTCAAAATTGATTTATGATGTTTTTTATGATTACAATATGATTTTTAAATGAAAAGATGCATATTTCAAATAAATATTCATTTTCAGGATTTATATGCGTAAGCCATACTTTGTACATATGGTTGTACTAACTCCATGCTTTTATCTGTCTATATAGTTATTGGTAGTTGAGGATCTTTCAGAAGTGAACACTTTGATTTAAAAGATTGTTCAAGAGAAGTTGAAGCATGTCCTCACTTGACTCGAGGGCATATATATGTCTTTCATGTTTTTCTTCAAAGTATTGTAATAGACTAAGTATTTCTATATTCATATTTTTATGTACGGGATGTTCCCAAGTATTCTTGTGTCTTAAGATGATGAGATTCAGACTTAGTATTTCCTTTTACTTTTATATGGAAGCAATTTTCAAGACTACATTATGTTTGGTGAAAAGTTTTAATTCCGCACTACTTTTCACTATGTATATTCAATTTATGATATGATAGGGATTGTCTAAGAATTTCGAGAGTTCGATGACGCCGTGCCACAATCCGAGATTGTTCCCTAACTTCTAGGGTGTGGTTTCGGGTTGTGATAGCTTGAACTTGAGTAGTTACGAAATTAACTTATGAAGACATAGATTGATCCATATTGAGGAAATTTGAACTTATCTATCCATACGTCATAGGTAAAGGATTGACAAGAACATGACCGGCCATAGGAACATGCTTTAGTGAAGGAACATGATTGCCTTGCGGAGGAGGTTGGTTGTGATGGGGACCAGCTCCCTCATAGCAATCTCTTCTTCAACTTTCTTGCATCTTCCCTTCTAGTCGTCATACCTATAACAAAACCAAGATGTTTAGGTAAGAAAAAGATATAGAGTTAACACACTAAAGGCACGATATAGGAATAAAAAGAATATGAGATATTCGTAAGCATGTCATCGTCTCTGACACATAAGTAAGGCGGCATTACAATAATGAATAAGAATCTTTTTCGACATGGTTTAATGATACATCAATCCTAAGGTTGCTTAAGCTTATGCTCCAATACAGTGTTAGTCATCCATTGATGATTTTAGACTTCTTATAGGGCCCTTTGGGCCAAATGGTTCAGTGTCCCACAAATGAGCCATCGACAAGGTATCTATAAGTCAACGATTTGTTGCTTGGCTCATCCGTGTACACTACCAATTGACAGCTTTGTGGTTCAACTACAAGGGTCCTCTCCAAGGACCCTTAGTAATGTCATTGAAGAGTCATACCTAGATAATTCGGCGCTAAAAACAATCTAATACATGTGTAACACTTTTCTATCAATTTGATTAAACTCCCAATATTAAAACCCCACGAATCATGTGAAGTCACAATAACCTCACAATCATTCACTCAAATCAAAACCCTAAAACAAATCACTTTAGATCTCCCTCCTCTCGGTATTATCTCTCTACTCATCCCATATTGAAGATGCTTTGAAAATCTTGCAGAATAAGACAAATTACCTCAAGTTTCTACTCAATTTTGTGGTTATTCATCTTTAAGGAATGATTTCTTTCACTCTTAGGACTCTTTTCACCAAGGGATCCCTCATCCCACAAAACGAGGGTTTTCTTCCACAGATTGGTCTTCTTTGAAAAATTAAATTATGAACTAATTGTGATGAATTATGATAAATTAATGTTGTTTATGTATAAATTGATTGTTAATTGATGATTTTATATGATATTTCCCTAGACCCATGTCCTTGCTCCGAGTTTCTGAAAACCTTGAATTGATGTGGTGAATAGTGAAGATCATAAACATGTAGATTGACTACATTATTGTTAATTATGAAATTGCTTCTTGAATTTATCTTGTTTATGTAAATTGTTATGTATTATTAGTAATGTAAGTATGAATTTTCTTGGAAGGGGAATGGAAGGTATGTTGATTGGTTCTTCTTGGATTCATTTGTGAATATGAGTTACTTAGATAGTAATTATTCTATGTCTAATGTGTGGTTTTGATGTGATGCAAGCTATTCCTCATACTTAACCATAAGATGTTGAATTAGACATGAATTAATACTATATGATTGAAAGAACTTTCTCATTATTATAATAAATTTAAGTGATGTTTACTCACTTGTGAAATGGTGTCTAAAGTGAAAGGATTGTTCTCACTTATGAATCTATGATCAAATATAATTAGAACATTACATGGGGGTCTAGAGGAGGATAGTCTGATCTTGCATTATGAAATAATATGTTTAAAAAAGGAAATAATTACTTATCATCAAAAGGATATGTAAATGATATGGAGTTCTCACGTTAGTAAGTCCGGCGTCGCCCATAGGTTTCATCACGTTAGTAAGTCATGATTCCCATGATTTGTGTTGTCTCATGAGATGAAAACTTTCACGTTCACTATGTCAAAGTCTCTAGTAAAATTTTCCTTGATCTTTAGAACCCTAGCTTAGTGAATCAACTTGTATAGCTATGTACGATGGTTTCACCTTAGACAAGTGTTAACCCTCTCATTTCGGTGTGGGACTGAAAACCCAGATTCCACGTAGCTCACACGGTCTTATGTCGGTTATTGAACTTATTTACTTAATGTTAAATTAAAAAAACAAGTTAAGTATGTGAACTCTTATTAGGGTTGTCTTAAAGGTAACAACATAATGTGATAGAAGGTATAGGGCATCTCTTACACATTGCACATGTGGGATCCTATGAGATGGTTCTAGTAGTGTTATCTTATGATATTGATTATGATTATGTGTATGTTGATAAGCTATGAGTTGTATTGATGTATGAACCATGTTATGAAAATATGAGAATATGTTTTAAGAACGAAGTGTGTTGCTTAATGTGATACTTACATGCGGATAGGGCTATGGGGGTTTATCCTTGGCATTACACAAGTGTTACTTGGGATGTTTACATGATTTGGTTGATATTATGTTGAATTGACTTCCTATACTTTTATATATGTACATGTTGAGTTAAATTGATCTAAAGCATAATTTTGACTAAAATGTCCTTTTCTTATGAATTGATGATTTATTTGAAAAGAAGCCATACTTAGTACATGTGGTTTGTACTAACCAATTTTTTCTCTTTTTTTTTTTCCAAAATTTTTTGGTTATGGCCATTGAGGAGATTCTTGGCTATTGAAGAAGAAGGCTTGGATCTTTTTTATGTCAATTGGTGAGTCCTCATAAGTTCCAAGGGTAGACCCACTCATCAAGCCATATAAGTTTTGTCTGTGTTTTAAGACAATTATTCAATTATCATGTTGGGACTTTTTTGTAGCCAATATGGACATATTGTGATAGACTAAGTGCTATGCCCAAACAATTGTGATTCACTTTATAGATGGTTAAATATGAGATGAACTATTAGACTATGTTGTTGTTAAATGTTTAATGAGAAGACTATCTAAGCTTTATAAGTGAGGGGTCTATGTAATTCCCATATACAATATGCACGAAGTCTAAGTATACTTCATTACATAACAAGTATTCATATTTTCGAATGAAAATTGGAAGACCCACCATTTGATTCGATACCCATTGAATCCCTCCCGAGTGGGAGATTGACTTTGGTATAAATCTAATTACGGATACAAAATCTATTCCAATGCCCCAGCCATGTTGAAAAAATTGAAGACTCAACCCAATGATTTGCTAGATAAGGGTTTTATTCAAACAAGCATATCTCAATGGGGTGCCCCTATATTGTTTGTGAATAAAAAAGATGTGTCTTTGAGAATTTTTATTGACCGTAGTCAATTAAAAAAAGTCAACATAATGAATAATTACCCGCTCCCTAGGATTGAAGACTTATTTGATCGCGTCAAAGAAGCTAGCTACTTCTAAAAAATTGTATTGAGATCGGGTTATTACTAACTTAGAGTGAGAAAGGTTGATATTCCGAAGATGAAATTTTGAAAAATATATAGTCACTTTGAATTCCTAGTAATGACATTTGTCCTTACCAATCCGACAGCTTTCATGGACCTTCTATATTGAGTTTTTAGAAAGTATGTTGATTTGTTTGTGATTGTATTTATCGATGATATATTAGTATACTCGAGTAGTGAGGATAATCATATGAGTAATTTGAGAATAGTTTTGCCATTTCTCAAGGATAAATGACTTTTTGCTGACTTTAATAAATGTGAATTTTGGTTGAGGTCGGTTTCATTTCTTGTCCACGTTGTCTCGATTGAAGGTGTAGAGGTTAATCCGAGGAAGAAGTAAGTGGTCAACAATTGGCCAAGACCATTGAATCCTACCAACATGTGATGCTTTGTACGGTTGGCTAGCTAATATGGGAGGTTTGTTGAGGGATTTCGTCCTTCACATATCTATTAAAGGCTTTTACCCAAAAGGAATCCAAGTTCAAACGGTGAGAACCATATGAAGAGAGTTTCCAATTATTGGAAGATAGACTCTTATCCGCTCCAGTATCGACTTTACTGGAGGGTACGGAAGGGTTTGTGGTTTATCGTGATGCCTCCCAAGTGGGTCGAGGGTGTGTGCTTATGCAACATGGAAAATTAATAGTTTATGCCTCTAGGACACTCAAGCCTCATTAGAATAATTGTCCAATTCATGACCTTGAAGTTGCATCCATGGTATTTGCATTGAATATTTGGAGACATTATCTATATGGGGTACATGTTGATGCATTCACCTATCAAAAGAGTTTACAATATGTGTTTACCAAAAAATATCTGAACCTATATCAATGCAGATGGTTAGAACTTTTAGAGGACTATGACATGAGTATCCTTCACATTCCTGGATAACAGAATATGGCAGCGGATGCCTTAAGTAGAGTATCCATGGGTAGTACGACTGATATGGTTGATTATAAGAAAGAGTTAGTAAAAGAAGTTCATAGGTCGGCTCGTTTAGGTGTCCAAATATATGACTCTCCAAAGGGTGGTCTCATAATATTCCACAACATTGAGTCGTCTTTAGTGGTAGGGGAAAAATCAAAGAAACACTTTTATCCTCTATTGATGAAGTTTATGAAGTGATGCTTAATAAATCTAATGACTCCTTCCCTCAATGAGAAAAAGGGGTGCTCAGGCACCAACGAAGATGCATGGATCGTGTGAGGATGGTTTGAGAAAATTGATCATGGAAGAGTCTCGAGGCATCCGATATTCAATTCACCCAGATGCCACATAGATGTACCGCTACTTAACAGAAATGTATAGGTGGAATGGTATGAAAAGGGACATAGCGGATTTTGTTGCTAATTCTCCAAACTTTTAACGAGTCAAGGCGGAGCATAAAAGGGCGGGCGTCCTGACAAAAAATACAGACATTCCAACATGGATGTGGATGGATATTAACATGGACTTCATTGTTGGGTTGCCTCGTACTTGAAGGCAACACAACATGATATGGATAATTGTTGATAGAATGACTAAGTTGGCACATTTTCTTCCCATCAAAGTCACTTATGCGGTGGAAGACTATGAAAAATTATACCTCAAAGAAATAGTGAAGTTATATGGGTCCCCTTTATCTACCATTTCGGATAGAGGCACTCAATTTACCTCCCATTTTTGGAAAGCTTTCAAAAGTGGGATTGGAACGAAGATCCTATGGTCAAGCGAACACACTATTCAAACTATTGAACTTATGCTGACGGCATGCGTAAGTTAAAGGTAATTGGATGAGTACCTACCTTAGATAAAGTTCTCCTAAAACAATAGTTATAATTCAACAATCTATGTGTCACCCATCGAGGAACTTTATAGGAGGAGGTGTAGATCCCCGTTGGGTGGTATGAGTTAGGTGATTTTGTTGTACATGGTCCCAATTTTTTTAATGAATCTCTCGAGAAGGTTCGTGTTATAAGGGATAGGATAAAAATGGCTCAAAGTTGGAAAAAATTTTATGCCAACAATAAAATGAAGGACCTTGAATTTGAAGTAGTAGATTGGATCTATTTGAAAATGTCACCCATGAAAGGAGTGATGAGGTTTTGAAAGAAAGGGAAACTTAGTCCTGGTATGTGGGGCCGTATGAAATTTTTAAAAGGGCAGGGAGTGTGGTCTATGAGCTGAAATTGACGAATGATCCTAGTATTTCTGGTTCCCATGCTTAAAAAGTGTAGAGGGACCCAGTTTCCATTCTTCCTGTAGAAGGTATAGGGATAAAAGGGGACCTTTCTTATGAAGAGGTCTTGGTTGAGATGTTGGATCGTCATGTTAACAAATATATGAATAAGGAGGTTATCTCTGTAAAAGATCTATGGAGGAACCACCTTGTTGAGGGATTTACGTGGGAGGCCGATGCCAACATGAAGTCTCATTTTCCTCATGTTTTACCTCTTTCTCCTAGAAATTGATAAGGTTAGTAGTTAACTCATATGAGTATTTTGAATAATGTTGAACTTAATATGTTTTTCTAATATGTGCATATTGTAGTAGAAATTGATGGCTAAGTTGAGTTTTCATGAAACATGATTCTTATGGTTAGCCTTCACTTAAGTATGTATTGTGATTTGTCTTAATGCTATGTTGAAAGGAGTAGATAATTTCACCAATGATATGTGGCTCATTTTTATATCATGTTGTTTGTTGTGTCTCTTCATCAGTTAAAGGTCTAAAGGTGTCATTCGGGGACTAATGTTCCTAACCCGGGGGGTGGGGATGGGGGTGGGGAAGGGTGAGTATTCACACACCCCCGAAAGTCTATGACCTATATTAGAGCTTCACATAATGAATAACGATTATTTTCGACCTAAATAAGTGAAATACACTTGTCAAAAATGTGTTAGAACCAAAATGCTAAGAAACGACCATGACGTCTGGAAACTAGTGAAATGTAACTACTGAAGTTCTTAGGTGTTGGAAGGTTTGGGAGTTCTCTATGAAGTTTAAAACTACTAAGAAGTCTTTAAATTTGTAAAATAATGTATATAGATTCAAAACGTCTAGGTTCGACCCTCAAGGATCGCCCAAGGGGTACACAAAGGGACCCCACTTTTGACAAAGCAAGCTGCCAAGAGGCTGCATCATTTGTGCATGGGATGATCCACTCAGCGTCGCGGACTTGGCATACCCAAAGGAAAAATCTTGGTCTGCAATTTGGGTGCATTGCCGACTCGCTTGTTCAAATATTATGTTGTTAAATCTTTGGGGAACAACTCCCTGACGCGGACTTGTTTCCTGACGAAAAATCTAAAATTGAAAATCAAGTTTGACTTCATTAAATGGTTAATTTTAGTGTGGGGATTTTTGGATATTTTAGGTGAGGGTTATATATTGATTTTCCATCAGTTACCCATCAGAATCACTCACTCAAATCACAACCCAAAAATAAATACTAAACTGTCTCCTTTCTCTATACATGCTCTCTACTCATCACCCAGTGAAGAAGCTTTGAAGCTCGGAGAAGAACACCAAATCCCTACAGTTTCTACTCAATATCGTTGTGATTCATCTTTAAGGTATGATTTCTTTCGCTCTATGTTTTTCTTCGACATTGGGTCTTCTTTGAAAAAATGATATTTTGAATCAATTATGATGAATTATGATAAACTAATGATGTTTAAGTATATAGTAATGGTTAAATGATGATTCCCTATGAGATTTCCCTAGACCAATTTCCTTCACCCAATTTCATGAAAATATTGTATTGATATGGTGAAGAATGAAGATCATGAACATGTAGGTTTACTATATTGTTTTTTATTATTCAATTGGTTCTTGATTTACCTTTTTTATTCAATTGGTTAATTATTTTTTGTAATGGAACTATGAAGGTTATTGGAAAGGGAGAGGAAGGTATGTATATTGATTCTTCTTGGATTCAATTGTGAATATCAGTTACTTAGATAGTAATTCATCTATGTCTAATGTGTGCTTGTGATGTGATAGTAGGTTTCCCTCATCATTAACCTAAGCCATTGCATTAAGCATGAATGATGTATGCATGTTATAATAAGAATACAATATCATTAAAAGTAGTTTCACATGATTATAATAAAGTAAAGTGAAAGGTTTACTCACGTGTGAGTCGGTTTCTAATGTTAATTTTTTTTAAGTAATGATAACCTATGAGAAAATATAATAACATGTTTACACAGGGGTCTAGAGGAGGTTAATGTGAACTTTTATGATGAAACAATATGATTACAAAAGGTAATAACTTCTTAAAACCGATAGGGCATGGAAATGAGATAGAGGCCTCACGTTAGTAAGGCGAGATTCCCAAGATATATGTTATCTCATGAGGTGGAAACCTTCACATTCTGTAAGTTAAGGTCTCTATCAGCAATTTCCTCAACCCTTAACTATGTGCCCACATAGGACTCTAGCTTAGTGGATCAACATAGATAGCTATGTACAAATGGTTACCCCATAGGCAAGTCTTAACCCTCTCTTTCTGGTATGTGAGTCGAACACCAGATTCGATATAGCTCACATGGCCTCATGTCGGTTATTGCACTTACTTTTCTATTTTTAAAGTATGAACAACTTAAGTATGTTACTACATAGGTTAACATAGTTTTTTCTTTAAATGTCACTACATAGTGTGAGGGAGGGTGTGGGACTTCTCTTACACATTGCATATGTGGGATCCTAAGGGATGGTTGTAGAAGTGTTTTCTTATGATATTGACTGATTATGATTATGTTGATAAGCTATGAGTAGTATATATTTATGAAGTATGTTATGAAAATATAAGAATATGTTGTAAGTATAAAGTGGGTTGCTTAATGTGATACCTAGCTTTGGATAGGGTTATAGGGTTTTACCCATGGAATTCCACAAGTGTTGCTTGGGTTGTTTACTTGGTTTGGTTTATATTATGTTAAACTGACTTACTATGATTTTATATATGTACATGTTGATTTAAATTGATAGAAAACATGATTTTGACAAAAATGTCCTTTTCTCATGCATTAATGATTTATATGTATAGAAGTCATACTTAGTACATGTGGTTTGTACAAACCCATATTTTCATCCTTTTTCACAAACATTTTAGGTTATGGCCATTGAGGAGATTCGTGTCAATTGGAGAAGAAGATTTGGATCTTTCCTATGTCAATTGGTGAGTCCTCATGAGGTCCGATAAGAGATCCACACATCAAGCCTTGTTAATTTTGTCTATGTTTTAAAAAAATTATCCAATTCTCATGTTGAGACTTTTTTGTAGCCAATATAAGAATTTTGTAATAGACTAAGGGCTATGCCAAAACTATTGTTATTGACTTTTTATATGGTTAAATGTGAGACGAACTATAAGACTATGTTGTTGTCAAATGTTAACTGAGAAACCTATGCAAGCTTTACATGCGAGGAGTCTAAGTAAACCCCATACACAATGTGCTAGTAGTGTAATTATACTTTACTACATAGAAAATTATTAATTCTTCCGCATTTTCTTTATCTATTATGATTTACTATGACGAATACTAAGGGATAGTCTAAATCCTCTTCGAGGAAAAAACCATCGGTTACGCCTACGGGGTGTTTTGGGTCGTAATAGTTTAGCATCAACAAATACCATAATTGAAAAATAATACATAATATAACCATAATGACTAATAGAAATAAAGAACACCACGATTGAAAAGATCAATCTAGGATTAGAAACAAACCCATGAGAAACTCATCTTTTTGAAACCAATTTTTGAAAGAAACCTTTGGGGAAAGGAATCCCAGAGGTGAATAGTTCACATACCTTGTGAATACTTGATTATTAATGGAGAAAATTTGTCTTCTTGCTGACCTATATCCCTTAGCCTTGGTCTTCAGAGGTCTTCTTTGAGAGAGAGAGAGAGAGAGAGAGTAGAGAGAAAGAAGAGCAATTTGTGTTTTGAAATTGTGGGGTTTTAGATTTTATTTATTCTTAGGGTACTTTATATATTCACTTAACTAACTTAATTTATTACCCCTTAACCTCTAATTAAACCCCTTACTAATTACATAATAAATTGACTTCAATTAAAACTCACAAGTGAATTACAGAAATGTGAGACGAACTATTGGACTATGTTGTGGTTAAATGTTAAGCGAGAAGCCTATGTATGCTTCCTATGTAGAGGTATATGTAAACCTCATTGCATATATATGCAAAGTTTTAAATCTATCCGTGTTTTGGCGTATGATATGTGATGAAGAATACTAAGAGTCTTGTCTTAATACTCTTAGAGGACGACGACAACGGTTACCCCTAGGGAGTACTTTGTGTTGTCACATTAACTTTACTCTTGTACCCAACCCTTTTCAAATTGACCTCTAAAATCTAGATGTGAATTGTGCACCCCTATCCGATATGATGGATAGTGGAATACCATGAAGACTCACAATGTCATCTATATATATCTTTGCATATCCTCCACCAAGTTGGTGGAATTAACAGGATTAAAATAATCTCCTACAAGATCTCAACCAACGGTCCATAGGTCAATCGACGCTTCTCACCCTAATCTCCTTACACATTCGTAAGTATTTTAAGGGACTTCTCATTTTGGAAACTTTCAAAAACTTTCTAACCGTTGAACGAGTGAGGCATTGACTCCCCGTCGTCTTACCTACGCCTCATCTCTTGCATTCTTAGGTAGCCCCTACCTACTTTTGATGATTTAGTACAAATATAAGGGTCCTCATGAAGGTCCCCTAGGGTTGTCCTTAGGAGTCGTACCCAGAATTTTTGACCCTGAACACGCCCTAACAGTTGTTGGACACGCTTTCCACCAATTTTCATAAATTTTTTACTCTTAAAACCTTTAGAAATAGGCCAAATTTCACGCATTTTGAGTCTCGATGACTTATTCACTAATCTTTAAACATCTTGTAATTTCAACGAATCATTTAAGACATGAATGCTAAGAAAATGCTTTGAAAGTATTACAAAGATTAAGAAAGAGAGTTTTTAAATAAGGCTTTGTACTATGCTTGGAGAATGCTTACATCTTTCTTGGTGCCTTTACAAATGAGAGGCACCTATGTTTATACTACTTACTAGGGACTAAATTGCAATTAAAGTTACTTTACAAGCCCCTAAATTATTTACACTTTTGTCCCATTTCTAAAGAAATCTAACTACTTTGGGACCTTCCCTAGCCTTGTTGATTGGTCCAAAAGGTTCTAGAGTTTTTCGAACAACTCTAGAACGTTCTGACCTTATCCGGATGTGGAATATAGCTGAAATTATGGTGGGACTTCATACTCTCCCTAACCTTATGATACGAAAAATGCGGCGCATAGCTGTAAAAGAATTGCCACAAGTCTTCATATTTCTCCCACGTGGCTTCGTCTAATGTTTGTCCCTTCCAATGTACAAAGAACATGATGCTGGATTGTTCTCCTCGCTTTCGTTTGGCTTTATAATAAATGATAGCCTAAATTTCTTGGTCATGGGAGGCGGTGATAGTAATGAGCGACTCTTGTTATCGGTTCAAGCTAGGATACTCGTTGTCATCATGGTATGACTTGAGTACGCTCGCATTAAACATCGGATGGATCTGGATGTGTGGAAGTAAGTCCAACATGTATGAGATATTATGTACTATGTATGATGGATGCCTCTTAGTGATTTGAACTGTCTTGGGTTGAATTTGACCAAGACCATGTAGCCTTCTTTATAGTCCGTGGGACTATGCTTGGCAAACTTCTTCATCTTTCTGGTTGCCTTGTCCGAGTAGGATTCGGCAGTGTTAAAATGATTCTCGCATCCCTTGGAATTGTGGTAGGGACTCAAACTCTTACCCTTAAAAGTAGCCGGCCATGAATGTGGTGTTTGAGGTTGTTGACCTTTCGCCAACTCAAGTAGTGTCTGCTCGGTGGACTCTCTCCTTTTCAAATTGTAGGAAAACTACACCATGTGTTGGAGTATGGCCCAACCTTTGGGATGAGCGCTAAAATAGTGCCTTAGATATCACTTAAATAGGGCGTTGACGTGTTTGTTCTAGTTGTCGATCTACGGGTGGGAGCTTGTGGAGAAAAGAATCTCCGTACCAAATATCTCAAACAATTCTCTCGAAAAGTTCCCGGTAAAACAAGGATCTCGGTTGCTAATGTTATGCCTCGGCAACCCCCAATATTTCCCCACATTCTTGAAGAATAACAAAGCAACTTCATTTGCAGGACAAACCGTTGTGGCGGGAATTAAGGTAGTATACTTTGAAAACCACTCCACCACTACCATGATTGTACCAAACTCGTCAGACATCGGCAAAGAAGTGATAAAGTCCATGGTAACGCTCTCCCCTGGGCGTTGTGCTATGGGTAGGGGATCTAGTAACCATCCTGGTTGCCTTTGCTCCACCTTGTATTGTTGGCACAAAAGGCAAGTCTGCATATAAAACTCGATCCCGTATGCATAGCCAAAAATAAATAGCCTCGATCAGCAACCTTGTTCTTCACTGCCTCGGTTGCCCAGCCCAGGAGTGTCGTGGCTTTCCTTAATGATGCACTGTATGATAGCCTCGAAATTGGGTACATAGACCCTCTTACTGGTAGCGAGCAAGAATTCATCTTTTACCCAAAAGCGCCTGGTTTTTTTTCTTGAGTAGCAAAGTCGATCAGCTTCTTTCCGTCTGGATTGTGTAACATGCCATCCCTGATTGCATCCTGAATGTCACAGCTAGATATATTTATAGAAGCAATCTCGGCCTTCCTACATAGTGCATCATCCACGACATTGCCTCTTCCAGGCTTGTACTCCTAGATGTAGTCAAACTATGCCAGTAAATCATTCCATCTATCTTGGTTCGGGATGATCTTCTTCTGACCATGAAGTAGCTAGTGGAAACGTTGTCGGTATTTACCACGAACATGGAGCCTATTAAGTAGTGTCTCCACGTGCATAGGAAATGCATGATGTCTGTCATTTCCTTTTCTTTCACCATGTACTATTGTTCGGCCTCGTTTAGTTTGCGTCTCTCGAATGCTATTGGGTGTCTATCTCTCATTATGACTTCCCCTGTGGCAATTTCTGAGACATCCATATGTATTTCGAAGGTCTTGGACAAGTCAGGCAGCATCATGACCGGTTTTATCTTTGCTACATCCTTGAGACCATTAAAAGATCTTTGACACTCCTCGCTCTAAACACACGACTTATTCTTCTTTAAAAACTCAAAAAGTGGAGCAACTTTAGCAAAGTATTCATTAATGAACCTGCCATAGTGGTTTGCAAGTCCAAGATTGCAGCTCAGTCACCATCGTGGGCGTCTCCCACTTTTGGATCGCATGAACTTTTGCATCGTCAATCCGTAGTTCCCCCTGATTGATAACATAACCTAAGAAGTGTAACTCATGTTGGTCGAGCTCACATTTCTCCTGTAAGAGTTGAAATTCATTCATCCGCTTCTCCACGTTCTCCTCTAAGGTGTTGCTTTAGATGACTATGTCATCCAAGTACACCACCATGAACTCGTCCATATATGGATGAAAATTTTTTTCATCAGCGTTCACAATGTTGTGGGTGCAATGGTTAGGCCAAAAGGCATCACCAACCACTCGTGTGCTTCATATCTAGTTACGCACGTTATCTTCGCCTCATCCCTCTCCGCGATGGGCACTTGGTATTAGCATTTTCAAAGATGCATCTTGGTGAAGTACTTGGCCTGGCCAAGTCTATCAAATGTATCTGCATTTAGCGGGATAGGATATTTGTTCTTGATTGTGAGCTTACTGAGCGCTTCATAATCGATGCATAAGTGCGACGACCCCTCTTTCTTCTTTTGGAATTGCATTGGCGCACCATAAGGTGCCCTGGATAGACGGTTGTGACCGGACTTGAGGAGATCCTGTAACTATTTCCTTATCTCTGGTTGTCCGGTAAGAGCTATACGGTAAGGTGTATGTTCAGGTGGCTTGTCTCCAACCTCCAATTCTATCTTGTTATCTACCTCGGCAGCTTGTCCGGTATTACATACATCTTCTCTTCAAGGACTTTCTCTATGATCGCTAGTAAGGACTCAATAGTACTATTGTCTTCTTCCAAACTTGCAATGGTAGCTAGGAACGTCGGTTTTACTTTCATTAGGACCTTCACAATCTGCATGGCCGATAAGTGGGCATGTCCTTTCATCTTTGATACCTTGTGTAGAGGTATCATGAATGACCGTTTTAGGTCCATGACCATGAGTTGTTTGAGGTAGGCGTCGATCATCATGTGGCAGCGTTTGAAGAACTCTTGCCCGAGGAAGATATCAAATATATCTAAAGGGGGGACATAAAGTTCATTTTTCCTTCCCACTTTCCCAACGTGATGCTTACTCCTTGGGAAACCCCGGACACGGGAGTCGGTAGTGCATTGACTGTCTTGAGGAGGGTGTTTCTTGGCACATAGTTCAACCCTAACCTATCTGTTGGCATATTCGTCATAATGTTTTCTTCAGTCCAGGAGTCTACCATGGAAAGAGTTAGTCGTCCATTAATAGAGATGTCTACATACTACGTGCTGAAGTCTCTTGTCTTCTCGGCTATTTTGTTATTGCACCGCACAATCCAACCATGCCCACATGTGTCATACCAGTGTCCTGCCCTTGCTCTTGTGCATCCTTATCCTTCCATTCAAGCAGGATGGCACCAAAGTTCATCATCTTGAGTCACCTTGCATAATCGTGCGGTCCACCACATATGTAACAACTATCTCATTTCACTACACCATTTTCGGCCTACAGCAACACCACATAAGTGTAGCCTAAACTAGCAAAAAGTGTGGCCTTTGATAAAAGGCTACACTTTTGGACATTCAGCTACACTTTTTAGGGGCTGCCCAAAAGAAGCGTAACCTTTGACATTTGGCAACACTTTTTAAATGTTGCCATCTTTGGCAACACTTATAAAACGTAGCCAAATAGGTATAAGGGCACACTTTGAAGACGTGCATTAGTAACACCTACTTTTTGTTAGACTACACTTAAAAGCGTTGCCTTTTCAGATTTATTGGTCACACTTAAAAAGTGTTGCCTTTTATTGGTCATCTATTGCAACACTTTCAAAGTGTAACTTTTTATCTTCCTAGAGGAACACAGACAAAGTGTAACTTCAACATTTATAAGCCTACATGTAGCACAAATATATATAATATATTTACATACATACAAGTGACCTAAAACACAAAATGAACTAATTAATCATTAAATTGAAGCTATATATTTCAAATAAACTTCGAGAAATATTTCATGTAAAACCAAAATATAGTATGTGTTGTGTACATACCCATAATTATACATCAATATTCTAAATGTGTACACAATAAATCAAATATGTATTTAAACTTTTACAATAGTTCAAAAACACTTCATCATCCACTTCAAATTTGATCATCTCCATTTCCCTACACAAATAAGATATTGGCAGTTATATAGAAGAGGTAAGAAGTTAAGATTGCAACAATATAGAGAGGCAAGAAATCCAGCAGCTAAAGAAAATTAACACGAACACTAAAGAAAAAAGGAATTAATGAGGAGACACAAACAATTAGATTCTCCTAATAATTATTTGTTTATTTTTTTGTAGTTATGGAAGCATGCCTTCTACTAGGATGTCAAAAGTTATGGTTATAACATCGATATTCGATATAATAAGAAAGAAAATAGACTTACTGACAGAAATATTTATATATAGAAGCAGCAGTTACATAAAACATTAACAACAAATCTACAGATTGCATATTCCATACCATGCCAATGTTCTATACAAATGCCAAAAAAACAATGGTTTATCAATTCAAACCAAAGCCACTAACAATAAATTACCTATGATGAAATAGCAAAAACAATATATAAGTCAATAAGCAAGATCAAAGATCTGTTATACATACCCTGTGCAAATACGTTTCTTAGTTCTTAGGAAAATCATAATTTATAACAACGTTAATTGCTCGAATATCATTCCTCTAGTAAACAAATCTGTTCCATCAAGAAAGAACACAAAATTAAGAAATTTAAGAATTAATCAATTTGAAATTTCATCTGTAACGGAAAGCGTGACGGACCGTCGTAGCCATGATGGTCCATCCTCCATGTTCGTCATGAAGATCAGACAAGTATCAGAAGAAACATGCAAGTATGGGACGACGGAGTCCACGACGGCCCGTCATGACCACGACGGATGACTACGACTGCCCGTCATGACCACGATGGCATGTCATGACCACGGCCCGTCATGACCAAAAAAACAAGAACATCAAAAACCTAAAAATAGAATTTTGACTTCCAAAGATAGAATTCTTACCAGGTAAACCCTAAATCTGTCTAAAATCAAGTCCTGCAATGAGAAATCTGACAGAAAAGTGTGAAGGAGACACTTAAATTCAGTTCATCTTGCTAACAACCCCAATCAATTCCTTCTAAACAAAAAATATAAAAATTTATTCAATATAATGAAGCTTGATGAAATCTTCAGCTCTTACCTTGACAAAATCATCACCTCGGAGAAGAGAAAGTTCAGTCAGCTCGATGAGTTTTGCAGCTCGATCTTTAGCTCGATCTTCAGTTTGATCTTCATCTTGGATAAAAGAAATTGTGAGTTCTTCAGCTCGACAAAGGAAAGGGAAAGCGTGACTTGAAGGAAATAGCTCCATCTTCAGCACACTATCAGAGAAACGAAAGGAAAAGCCTGAGTTCTTCAAAAAAGGAAAAGGAAAGGGAGAAGGAAATAGAAAGTCTTTTTGTTTTATTATTAATTAATGTTTATTTTTTTGGCCAGTAAAAATTGGAGGGATTTTTTAAAATATTGGAGGGAATATAATATTTTAGTGAAAAATTTAAGGCAACACTTATAAAGTGTTGTTTTTTCAATTATATAAATAGGACATTATAGAAGTGTGGTCATATATGTAAATAGGTGTTGCCAATTATATCATATTTTAACAACACTTATAAAGTGTATCTTATATTATTAAAGAGTACACTTTTAAGGTGTTGCCAAAATTATTGTAGCTAAAAGTTAAAATTTTTGGCTACGCTTTAAAAGCATTCCCAAAACTACTTTAGGCAACACTTTACAAGAGTAGTCCAGAATAAGTGTGGTCGTAAGCCTAAAATGGTGTAGGGTTTGTTGGTATGTGCCCACTTCTCTATGTAATTATGACGCCCCAACAACTTGATGTCTGTCTTGTGGGGTTCGTGTTGCTTGGGGTTTTCTTTCTGCTCCTTGCCTCGGCCACAATCTCCCCACCTTTGGCATGACTACTTCTTGTATCTTTTTCCTTCGCCTTGTCATGGCATTCATGCTTGAAGACCATCAAGGACTCGGCTTGTGTGATGGCTTCGTCTATGGTCATGACCTATCGCCACTCCAACTCCATCTTGGTTAAATTTTGTAGTTCGTCAATGAATTGGAACAACATGTCCTCATCTCCATGGTTGGGAATTTGAAGCGTTAGAGTTGTAAACTCCTTAACATATTCCCGAATGCTTACCATTTGCTTCAATTCCCTAAACTTGCGCTTAACCTCGTACACGATGTTATGAGGGAAGAAGGCTTTCTTGAATTCTTTGCTGAATTGCTCCCATATCAACCTTTTTGTTCCTCTACAATATCATAGCCATCTCGTATATTTAGAACACGACATTATCGATCTTATTCTCGTCATTTCTCACTCGACTACACTTGAAGTAATTCTGCATGTGCCATGGAATGTTTTCCACTTCTTGAGCATCACGGGTGCCCGTAAATATAGGTGGCTTGGGAGCCTCGACCCTGGCCTACCTACAACGTTCAGGTGATGCATATCCTCAAACCTCCACGCCTTCCTTGAGTTTTTTCACTTCGGCCTTCAGCTTCTCAATCGTAATGAGCGCGTCCATAAGCTGACACTCTAAGGAAGTGGTGGCCTTCTTCATCTCGAACTCGGCACGCTGGCTACCCTCTCGATCCTTAGGGATGTTCTAATTTTCCTCAATGGTGAAGTCCTTAAGGGTCTTGAACTTTGCGTCGGCCACATTCATGCGCCGGACTAATATGTTCACAACCTACCTTGCCGCTTCCACCCCTTGAGACCCATTCTTCTGCAACGGTGACTCTATTGCGTCTTCACCCATTTCTTCATCATTTACTTTCGTAGTCGATAGTGGATGAGATGTTAGCGCCTCTCTTGGTGTGGAATTTGGCAGAACATCCTCATTACCCTTCTGAGGTTTGTTCCTCTTTTGATTCTTCTTTCATCATCCATACGAACGTTGGTGATGCTATCGCCGTTTACGTCTCCTTTTGTATCCATTCCCCTATTATAAATCTCGCTTTGATACCACATTGTCTTAGACTTAGATTATTTGCTAAGACTGCGTGCGTCCCTCGACGAGTTACTCACTAATCATTCAATATCTTGTAAGTTCAAGGGAGCCTTTAAGACTTGGAAAGCTAAGAGAAGGGTTTGAAATACATAGAAAGAACAAGAAAGAGTGCTTATGAAAAAGACTTTGTATTATGCTTGAAAAATTCTTATAACTTGCTTGGTTCCCTTGCAAATGAGGGGCACCTTTATTTGTACAATTTCGTAGGGACTAAAATTCAATTGATATTTACTTTACGTGTCCCTAAAATATTTACTCTTTGGTCCTCTTTATAGAGATTTCTACACTGCTTTGGGACCTTCTCATGCCTTCTTAAGTGTTCCAAAAGGTTCTAGAATTCTCAGAAAAATTCTAGCATGTTCTGCCCCTATCGGGGCGCGGAATCAGGCTGAAATTATGGCGGGACGTCTCTTAAGGCATAGTAGCACCTTTTCCACAGTTCTCCGGACGTAATGGACATTTCTTTACATCTTGAATATAAGAATCCCTAAATGACTTATAAAATTATTTAATATATAACATGCTTTTCATGACATCTGATAAAACTTTTATAAAAGGGTTTAGGAGACATAAAACTTTTCAATAATCATATATAAGACATAATCCTCATAAAATCAATCACATGAAAATACTCACATAGACCCTCTACTAAAGGTTATCTTAAGACCTAGATATATAAAATATGAAGTCATTCCCATACATCACATATCATATAAGTCATATTTAATAAGACAATAATTTACATCAATTAAAATTCTACACCCTCTTCAAGCCTACCTAAGCAATTTTCAAAGCTACCCTAGATAAGACCCTTTATGTTAAACATACTTCAATAAGAGAACCATATTTTAGCTAAAACCACTTTGAGATGAAACCATATATTTATATAATATGACATAATGGTCTTGAAAAGATCTAGGGAACCTATACAATAGCATCTTCAAAACCTACTCATGCATTGTCTAAAAAGCGCTCCATCCAACTACAAAAATGTTGTAGAAATTCTCAAATACTAGAATGTATCCCTTATGATGAGATAAAAAATAAACGACATGATCATACTAGCTAGGCATGGAAGCCGGAGTCATAACCTACTCTAATTGAGGGTGTTCTACTTGCCAAGGGTAGAACTAGGACACGTCTCATGTAGGCACATGGTTAAGTAATATCAAGGGATTTTATGTATTGTAATATCCACATAATAAGAGTCACTCCCCAAGCATATTCACTAAGTTCTAGCCTTTGTTCTTATAGAGTAGTCTAATCACACAAGACATATGACGAGGCAACATTTCAAGCCTTACGTCACCAAACTGTCATTACGAAAGATGGGTCCTCTAGTGCTGCCACTCAATGGTTAATAAGGTAGCTCAATGACTTTCTTAGAGATAGTTTCATGTTATTCCATCCAACCTATCCCCCCAAGACCATCATTACAGGAGAAGGATATTATTATGAATTTCAATTTGTAGGATATCGTATCCTTATTTACATATTATAAGGTCATACATACAAGACAATGGTGATTTAGCCTGCCTTGTCAAGAGATCACATATTCACATATCTTTCATGCATCAAGAAGAGTGACTTAGGTCTACCATGTCGAGCCACAACATTCATCATATCACTCATAAAATATCATTCAAGTACAAAGTAGCGACACTAAGTCTACAACACAAGATACCCTATCAACATATATAGAAACTCATCTTACTCTACCATAGAAACATATAGTAACTTAAAGGAAAACATTATTTAACTTCACAAATTCATATAGAACGTTAACACATAAGAAACTTCATAGATCTCCTATCACGATAAATAATCAATTAAGAAAAATCATAACATAATCATTCATACAATACGACATAAGCATTATAAGAGTACTTCTCTTAATATCTTCACATCATATAAGATTCACACCTATAGCACATCATAATTCAATTCACATGTTCATACAAGCAATAACGAATAATAGAGGATGATAAATCCACATATACAACATTAGATTATACCTTCATATAAGTCGTAACATATTACTACTACAATATACATAGTAATAATGCCGACAACGTCACGTTCATCACATAATAAACACATAAACATCATCATTCTAAGTGTACACCAATCATAAAATTCAACTCTATTAAATATAATATTTAGAATAAGTAAAATTACCACCTTTCCATTACCATCATCAACAATCCTTAGCCATTCCAACAAATTCAATTAACAAAGGCTCTTACCAATATCTATAAACACATTCCAAACCAACAATCAAACAATATACAATATGAACATAATCAAATTGAGGCAGCTGATAAACAATTTAATCATGAACTATACATCATTCAATATTCCAAAGCAATCTATACATGAATTCACTATTATCAATCCATAATTAAATCACCTACAATATAGTCAAATTTAGACATTCGAAAAGGAAAAGGGTTCATGGATATTTTCATTAGTAAACATCATTATACATCAATAACATCATATCTTAACATTTGAAAATGTGTCAGCCAAGAACCCATGACTTAGAGTAGAAATTGGACTTTTTCATAAAATTGAATATCTTTGAAATCATCCTCGAAAAGAATAAATCCATTGAAGTCCATCATCCAGGCTCCATCTTCACCTTGTGCTCTCATGGAGGTTCTTGAAGAGATTTTGGGAGGGAAAGGGTATGGATTTAGGTTCTAGGGTCTAAATGAGATTTGAATGACGTAAATACGCTTAAAATACCCAAATACACCTAAAACACCGTCATCTTAATTTATAATACATGGGGTGAATTTCCCAAAATACCACAAGACCGTTAGCACAAAAAGCAGATTTGTACGTGCCTATCGATGCTCACCCATCAACAGACCGTCAACTGGCTACACCCCATTGTTTGAGGTCCTTCTTTTAGGTATGATACTGAAATACCTGAAGGTCTTGGAGAACCTATAGTATCAATCGACACCCAAGGTTGATGGGGCGTGGTTTGATCGAGAGGTCGTCCCTTTGGGCCGTTGTTTGGAAACTGCCTTGCAGTGTGCCCCTTTGAGTTGTAGTCCTTCTTTTTGTCCCCTTGTGAATCCTAGTTGGAGTCGTACCCTAAAATTAAATCCCTAAACATGAATTCTAGGACTAAGGAACCACTCCTATAAATTTCAACATCACGCAAGAAACAAAACATGCAATGTCTAACTAGAAGACACAAGCATATCAGAAGGCTATCTTTCGAACATTGGGGACGTTGTTGGACGCTCTACTTAAAAATTCTTCCAAACTAAACACACTAACTTAAAACACTATAATAAATCAATTAAGAACCTTATAAAATCATGGGACACGTATAAGCTCGTGCAAGCACATAGGTGACTAGTCGTTCAACGTCTTTATCGCTCCTTTATGTTAGACTTCAAACATTTTTAGAATACTTTGAAACTCATATACACATAAATTAAGCTATTTATAAGCCATTATAACAAAAGTTATGCTCAATATAAGCCTAGTTAATTTTAGAGTTGATACATACTACCCCACTTAAAAACATTAGTCCTCAAATGACACTCACTTAAAGGAATTACGACCAAAGAAATAACCCTTATAAAAGAATACAATATCATAACTATACACATAAATAGTAGGACCATTACTCCAAATAAAAGAGATGAAGATATTTCATGCAATTCAAGAAAATATAACTATATTTATCAAATCCTTCCCATTTCTAACTTCACTATTGATCATTTCGTTAAACCCTCCTATCACCTCCTATTCAAGCCTTGTTCTATCAACAATACTCACCTTCACAAGGTAAATCAACCCACTGAAGGTCATCAATGAAACCTTTCATATCCCATCAATGAAGTCACACCCCATCTTTTTCTCTCTCTCAAGCAAAATTGCTCAAAGGTCACACTTTAAGGACAATCACATAACGAAAAAGGGAAAGACACCATAAAAATGATGTGAGGACCAATTTGAACAATGAATAAGTGAAACTTTGTTAGCAACCAATAGCCTCCCAATCACAACGTAGCGAGAAAAACCTCATGCTTTGATAGTAAGTTTATAACAAACCGAGGGTATACCGTAGAAAAAATGGATCCTCAAGTCAGCACAAGACATATGAGACTGTGAGACACGTAACTTAAGCCACTCGTACCATTCATTGTATAATATACTCCAAAATAAGTAAGAATTTAAAACATTCTTCAAACACAAAAAACACTTTCATTAACACTCATAGGAAGACTTCCAACACATATACCCTTTACAACGTCCCATTAGACCATCTAATACTTTGAATGTACAAAATTGGGACTAAGACCATACAAGAAATAAAAAAAGTACTAAAGACATAAAGGAACATGTGGGTCTTGATCTTGTCATATTTCGGGAGAACTTCCTACACGTAACAGGCGTCGTCGTCTTCGGAGAGGACTAAGACTAGCCTCTTAGCATTCATCATTACATAGCATTGGTTAAAAAGTGTGGAAAATTAGAAATTTTCATATACATTCATATCATTAGGTTTACATTGACCTCACGATTACACATAATATATACATAAGGAGTTTACTTAGACTCTGTCCCGACCGGAGTCTAGACTCTAGACGAGATCGGCATCATTGACCTCTCAAAAGTCACATATAATCCTACATAAATCATTCTTACTTCATCTAGGTTAATTTTAGCGAAAAATTTGACACTTTTTGTTTCTTAAAATACATAATAATCATTCTATTAGATTCATAATTTTTCACCATCAACAATTTAACATTAAGATTATCAAATGAAAGAAATAGTTTAATATAACATTAAATGTATACTTGCAAAAATGGAACCAATATAATGTCTGAATAAAAATGGAAAGAAACTCTAGTGGAACATAAACCAGTAGCTCAATCCTATAACTATGCTAGAATATAATGGGCAAACATCCTTTAAAGCATAAGGGCCTGCCAATTCCAGATGAATGATCCACATCTGAATCAATTTAGCATCAATCTATAGGTCAAGCGTCCACCTGTGCCTGCACCTAAAATTGTAGAGTTGTATAGGGTTAGTACACACTTGTACTAATTATGGTTATATGAAAGCACACACCAAGGACATGCATGAAAAAGAATATCTCTTTCCTAAAAACATGATTATGGAAAGTAAAGTTAATACAATTGTGAAATTGGGATTAGTAAAGTTGGTGAACTTTCCATATTTCGATTGGGAATGTGAGAGAAATTTCCAAATTTAGATTAGGAAAGTCATGCCATCAGAGTAACATGTATCATTATACTTATCATATTGCACACAACACATAACATCTAGCACAGAGCACATAACATATTGCATATATCACATAACATTTTTTATATTATTCATTCATATGCCATGAGACCGTGGAATCATGGACTTGACATCAAGACTTCCCGAAAATGAGGGCTCAACATATGGGATCTCAACTATGGATCCTTCTTTAGCAAACACAGAGTCTGCTTCATTAATTAATACGTACTTTATTTCATTTCATTCATAGGCTAGTGCGAACACCTGTTATACTTAGGATATAGTTTAAGACTTTCATCGGGTTCGCTGTGAAATGATCAAGAACGACATAGTGTCATTAATTAAGTCTAGATAACCTCTTGATTATCCTATCATATCACCTTTGGTATCCTTCATTTCATTATGTGAATCATTTGAGGCTGGCCTCAATCATTCATGGGGAACATTAACTTTAACCAACATCGATCATGTGAGAATCATGAAATCTACTCTCTCCCTTACACAAAAAAGAGGTTGAATCACCGGCTAAGTGACCCAAAACAAAGTACATGGAAATTGAACCACGACAAATCCCTGTATTGGCAGTAAAGGTTCGAAGACTAGGAGATATGTCCATACCCATACCCAACAGTCTCATATCATTAGAGTTATGTGAACCTCCGCCCTTCCCGAAAGAAGGCATCACCGCTTATACCTAGTCTATCAGTGCTCAGTATAAAGTTTCATTACATTAAACTCATACGTCATGGAAGATGGATTCTAGTATGAGCATATCATAGCTCAATAGATTATTTCTAATCTCATCATTAGTATTAAGTGTGTTAATCTTACAACTTTCATTAGAGTGTTCATAAAGAATGGCCTTTCAATTATCTTTAAACTCTCATAACTGAGTACATTTTGGTAACATATACTTGGGCTCATTTGAGATTTCTCTCATCTTTTTCATTAGCTTCATATCATGTTGTCACCACATTCATTAATATTAACACCTTTTTTCTTCATAATTACTCACCCCTTAAAAATTGAATGTTCATTTCATCATATGCCAATGCACTTGGCCATTTGGTGTGTTTTACACTCTTACTTAACCCTTATAGGGTTATATCATTTCATTACATACATCTTAGGTTCACTTATTTTTATACGTATGCTAGACCTATGGGTCTATGCATAGAAGTCATTGTCTTTATTTATCGTTCCTTTAAGTGATTCATATCTTGCTAAGTTATGTGGTACAAGACTTATGCATCTTGTATATATGCCATGATCTCGATTTCGATCTAAGTAGACAGTATTATTCTTGGATATTTAATTCACCTATGGCTGATGTATCAACACGGAATTTTGGCAAGGGAACCCAATTTCAAATCCCTTAGACAACACTTACATTTTTTTCATTTATTGTATTTTCTTCCACACGGCTTGGGGACCCAAGATCGAGCCCCAACACCTTCATGTTAATTTTCCCTAAGGGGTCCATCTTTATTTTTCAAAAACAACACTGGAGCGCCCCAAGAGGATATGCTCTATTGAATGAAACCCTTGCCGATAAGATCTTTTAACTGCAACTTCAACTCTTTGAGTTCAGCTGGAGCCATTGTGTATGGAAGAATTGAAATTCGTTAACTAGCGGGTTCTAATTCGATATCAAAGTCAATCTCTTGAGGGATAAAAACTCCAAGCAAATCATCAAGAAATACATTATGGAAATTATTCACTACAGGCACTGCGTCTATGTAAGGAATATTATGTTCTAAATAATTAACAATTACAAGATGACATAATGACCCTTTTGACATCATTTTATTGGCTTTAGGATTCGAAATCAAGGGATAAGAACGACTCGACTTGTACCTCTTCCAGCCTAGCTCTTCTTCATTAGGGAAACGAAATCTCACAACCCTACTATGACAATCCATGAATGCATAACAACTATGAATCCAGTCCATGCAAAGAATAACATCAAAATCATGCATTTGTAACTCAACCAAGTCTGCATAAATAGTCTTACTACTTACAACTATTGGACAATCTTTGTATACTCTATCAGTTCTTACATTTTCTCCAAAAGTTGTACTAACCAAAATAGGATCATGTAGAACTTCAGGAAATATCTCAAAAGTGAGAGGAAGCAAAGTAGTTACAGAGGAAAGCGTAAACCCTTTATTAAGTAAAGCATAAACAAAAGTTGAGAATACTTCCAGCATATTTGTGACCACATCAGCGGTCTTCTCCTATTTCTCCCTGCCCTTCAGGCCATAAAAGTGTTCTTCTTAGGAGGCTCGGCTGCTGCTGCACCCTGTGGATAAGGTCTAGGTTAAGAATTACATCCATCCTGTCCTCTGTTCTATGGGAAGTCTCTAACTGTGTGCCCGCTCTTACCGCAACTGAAGAAGGCGTTAGTGCCCTGTGTGAACTCACCGTAGTGAGCAATTTCACACTTCGTACAATCCTTTCTGGGACGCTGTATCTCACCTCCATTTCCCTTATTGGGCTCGTGTATGGCTACTCTAGGTGTTGTACTCTTATAAGAATTAGAGTTCCCTGAACTTTGTTGCCCCTTTTTAAATCTTGACTGCTCACGGACACCAAAATTGTGTTTCTGCCCTCCATTGTTGGTACCTGCATGATCTTGAGGCTTAGGCCTTCTAGCATCACAAACGCCTCTCTTTTTGCGGCTGTCCTCTATCAGCAGGATATGCACCATCAACCTAGAGAGGTCTATGTTATCATGGAGCATTCGAAATTGACACTCCTCCTCTTTATCTCCATTAATACTTGTGAGGACCTACTCATGTCGTCCCTGCTTTTAGATAAAAGAGAAGTACCATACCTGGATAGTTTGGCAAACTTCAGGAAATACTCCATGACTGTCATTTTTCCCTGTTTAAGGTTGCTCAACACCTTAACCTTTTCCTCCCTCATATCCATGAGAAGGAATCTCTCAAGGAAGGATGTCTGAAATAGCTCCCAAGTAACCAGAACTCCGCCCAAAGCTCGCCTATCCTGCCACATCTTTCACCAAGTCTTTGCAACATCCTTGAGTATGTAGGAAGCAAACTCGAATGTATCAGTATCTATGGCCCCCATAGTCACCAAAATCTTATGAACCTCATCCATAAACTCTTGAGGATCCTCTACATTCTTAGACAGTTTGAATATAGGAGGATTAGTCCTGGTGAAGTCTCTAAGCTTGTCAACCATACTGCAAATCGGTGGTTTATCACTCTGAACATTCTATTGGTTGACCTGGGCAGTCATGTTTTTTGGCCAGCAGAGTGATGTCTTGTGCCATTTGGGCTAGATATTCCCTCACCTCAGCATCATTCACCCCAGTAGGGTTAACCGTCATAGAGACTCCTTCGATTGGAGCCATAGGTGGAACCTTATTATCCCCACCAGCTGCTCCTCCTCTCCTCTGATCAATGATTCTCCTAGTATTCATTTTCTGGGAAATACCAAGGATTGATGTTAGACATGATCATAATAAGAAAAGGCAATATATGATCAGAAGAAGGGAAATTTTTCTACGCATCATGCATTCTCTAATTAAGGATAGTGGTGTACTTCACTACCATGACTTAGAAACTACTCAATGTGGTTGATGTGAACATATTTTCCTTGAAATTTAACCTAGTGTTGTGATACCAAATTTTTCACGACCGGAGTCCAAACTCTAGAAGAGACCGGTGTCTTTGACTTCTCATAGGTCGCATACAAGCCTACTTACGTCATTCTTACTTCGTCTAGGTTAATTTTAGCGAAAAATTTGACACTTTTTATTTCTAAACATACATAATTATCATTATATGAGATTCATAATTTTTCACCATCAACCATCTAACATTAAAATTATCAAATAAAATAAATAGTTTAGTATAACATTAAATGTATACTTGCAAAAATGGCACAAATATAATGTCTTAACAAAAATGGAAAGAAACACTAGTGGAACATACACCACTAGCTTAATCCTATAACAATGCTAGAATATAATGGGCAACCATCCTCTAAAGGATGAGTGACTACCAATTCTAGATAAATGATCTACATCCGATTAATTTTAGCATCAATATATAGGTCCAGCGTCCACCTGTGCCTGCACCTAAAATTGTAGAGTTGTATAGGGTTAGTACACACTTGTACTAAGTATGGTTATATGCAAGCACAAACCAAGGACATGCATGAGTAATAATATCTCTTTCCTAACAACATGATTATGGAAAGTCATGCTAATAGACTTGTGAAATTGGGATTAGGAAAGTTGGTGAGCTTCCCATATTTCGATTAGTCAAGTGAAAAAAATTTCAAAATTTAGATTAGGAAAGTCATGCCATCAGAGTAACATGCATCATTATACTTATCATATTGCACACAAAACATAAGATCTAGCACAAAGCACATAGCATATTGCATATATCACATAACACTTTTTATATGGGACCTCAACTAAGGTTATGTGATACAAGACTGATGCATCTTGTATGTATTGCCAAGATATCGATTCAATTTAAGTAGGCAACATTATTCTTGAATATTTAATTCACGTATGGCTTATATATCAATATGGAATTTGGGCAAGGGGACCAAATTTCAAATTGATTAAAGACAACACTTACATTTTTTTGAGATATTGTATTTTGGTCCACACGGTTTGGGGACCCAAGATTGAGCACCAACTCCTTAATTTTAATTTCCCTTAGTTTTTCAATTAATTTTTCGCTCAATGGGATTAGGAGTATGTGGGATTGAACCCCCAAAACCTCATTTTCTTTTAATTTCTTTTCTTTAAACTCTCTCTCCCTTGGACAAGGGATTGTGTGTTCTAACCCCCACAACCTCTCTTCCATTTCTTTTAACTTTTCCTTCTTGAATCTGCCTAGCAGGTCATGTGTTCTATTCCACGCCTCCAATTTCTTTTCCTTTTATTTTTCTTTGACTCTCATTTGCTTCCTAGAGGTCGTGGGTTCGATTCCCATGCTTCACATTTCTTTTTTTAAAATTTTTCTGTACTTTACTTCTCAGCCAGCACTCTCGAGATCGAATCCCCTTACCCCATTTCCCTTTTGCGATTTAAAGACATTATACGGCTGAGGTCGCAGTTTCGAATCCTAGTGACCTCACCTCATTTTTCACTTAATTAATTTTCCATATTTTTTAATCAACATTTATCCTTAACTAAACATGTAACATTGTTGGAAATTTAGTCCAATTTCAGCTCACTTTCATCAATATTTTCGCATGAACTCATAGAGTAATTCGTAGACCACTTAACATGTTTTGGAGTGAATTTTTTGTAGATGAGCTTCGCCAAGAGATTGTTACCTAAATCAGACACATTTCATCTTTTATGAACATCACGATATACATAGGTTTATGCACGTAAAATAACAACCATAACATTACACATGTTGGAGCCTCAAGCCGAGACCGTACTCATAGTAACATTCTTGGACACACTAGCAAATAGTTGTGAAAACAGATAGTTTGTCATTCATGCGATTTCCAATACACAAACATAATCATATTCATCAGGGGAAAAAACATACACCTAAATCTACCAGCAATCATACCAAACCTATGAATCATTGGAAGCTAGTGACAGAGACATGCAACAGTGAACAACCCTAGCTTTCGAACTGAATAGTTTGAACCTTAGTAGTGGTCAAGACAACACTTACCCTGGAGAAACTAAGGAACATATTGACAAGGAAATGGTCTATATTCCTCCGTTTTTGGGCCGTCTAAGAGGAGGGGATAAGTGGGCCACTCTCTCTCTTTTGGTTCCTGTTAAATATATTAAGTATTTTTCTTTCATATTTTCCTCCCATTTATGTCCCTCAATCTGGATAAATATATATATATATATATATATATATATATATATATATATATATATATATATATATATATATATATATATATATATATATATCATTTTAGTTTTTATGGTAACAAATAATTTATGATTTTTTTCTTCTTTATGTTATTTTCTAAATGATATTTATTTATTCACCCCTTTTTCCTTAACATGTCATTCCGCTCCTTAAGGAAAATATATTCTAATTCGAAAATTTGTTTGTCTTTGCATGAGAAATAAGTCCTGGTGTTATGGATCTCACCCTGCATTTTGTTTTAGGCCATGGATTCCCATCTCATTTCATTCTTTGAATTATCCCACTAAAAATCTTTGTATATATTCCAAGATGAAAGAAGGCAATGTACGGGCCGACCGAATTCGAGACTTGGGCTAGAAAGTCCAAAATTCATATTTTATGCATTGTATTTAGTTTTGTTTTTGGCCTATGCCCATGCCTTTGTATCATAACCTTGTTAGAATTTAGTACACGTACAATCTAATGGACCTAAAGGCCTAAAACGAAATGGGTCCAAATACCGATCCAGGCGGAGAAAAACTGTATTTGGACACAAGTCTCTCTCTCCCTCTCTTTACTTTACTTCGTATTTATTTATTGTTAACTATCACTAGTTTTAGGTTAAAAATTTCAAGTCCTCCACAAGACGTAACCTCGTTTTAATCAATTATTTAAATCAACCGAAGTAAATGAAACTTAAAATAAATTTTGCATATCTCAGTTAGATAATAATATTAATATGTCCTTTCCAAAACAAACTTTGAGTAAATTTTAAATTCAAAAGAATAGGTTAAACAATCATTTTCCAATGAAGTTAGTTGCTGGGAAACAAAATTAATGGGTATTTTAGGTTTTTTAAACACCTTCTTAAAAAATATAAATAAGAATCCTCGAACCACCTTTAAAGTTTTCAAATTGATTTTCTATTTAAGTCTTTGCAAACTAAGTTTTCATGATTTTTTACTTAAAAATTAAGTGTTGACTATAAATAAATCGAAAACCAATAAAATATAATATATTTAAAAAAATGTATAAACACTAGCGGTTCTAATTTGGATACTCCAAAGAAGAATTGCTATTATGCACTTCACCCTAGGGGTGAACAAGAGATCTCTCTCGATGTGGTGACCGGTATGTCTCAAGTCTTCTTTATTGATGCATAAGCTTTACTTAATTTGGGTGCTACATTATCTTTTTTTACTCCCTTGATAACTAGGAAGTTTGACATATTGCCCGATGTCCTAAATGATCCTTTTACAATGACTACTTTAATAGTGGAAGGGGTGGTTCCAAAGAGGGTACATAGAAATTGTGCTAAAAAATTGCCCAATAGAGTTACTCATGTTGAATTAGTAAACTTGATATGGTTGATTTTGATGTTATTTTTTGATGTATTGGTTGCATTGTTTTGCTTCCATTGATTGTAGAAGAAGAATTTTCAAGTTCAATATTTCAAATGAACCCTTCATAAAGTAGAAGGGGGGAAATTTTATTCCTTGAGCTCGTATAGTTTCATTTCAAAAGACTTGTAAGAATATCTCGAAAGGATGTTTATACCATACTGGAAGAGTCAAAGATTTAAACTCCAAATATCCTCCCATAGATTTGGTCCCCATAGTAAAGGAGTTTTTGTATGTCTTTCTTAATGATCTTCCCAGAATCCCTCCTGAACGGAATATTGATTTGGGTATTGACTTGCTACCGGATACCAACCCCATTTCAATACCTCCTAATAAGATGACTCCGGCCCAATTGAAATAGTTTAAGGATCAACAAAAAGACTTTCTAGACAAAGGCTACATTAGACCTAACATTTCTCCTTGGGGTGCATCGGTTTTTTTAAAAAAAAGTAGGATGGGTCCCTTAAAATGTGCATTGATTATCACTAACTCAATAAATTCACTATTAAGAATAAGTACCCTCTCCCTCTGATTGATGACTTGTTTGATCAACTCCAAGAGGCAAACTAGTTTTATAAGATTCTTGAGATCGGGGTATCACCATCTTAGGGTGAGATGTGAGTATATACCAAAACCTCCTACTTGGACTAGATATGTTCACTATGAGATATTAGTAATTTCATTTGGTCTCACTAATGCCCCTGCGGCATTTATGGACCTCATGAATAGGGTGTCCCAAAGTTACTAGGTCCATTTGTCGTTATTTTTATTGATGACATCCTTTCATATTTGAAAGGTGTGGTAAAAACATGGACCATTAGAGAGTGGTTTTGCAAGTACTTAAGGATCACCAACTATTTTCCAAGTATAGAAATGTGAGTTTTGGTTGAAGTTTGTTGCATTTCCTAGTCATATAATCTCTAGTGAGGGAGTTGAGGTTGATCCAAGGAAAATTGAAGCGGTGAAAAATTATCCTAGTCTATTGACTCCAACCGACATTAGAAGTTTGTTGGGTCTAGTGGGCTATTATAGGAAGTTTGTGGATAGTTTTGCATCCATTACTTCTCCCTTGACTATATTGACCTGAATGAGTGTAAAATTTGAGTGTTCGGAGGCATGTGAAAGAATATTTAAAATTTTGAAAGATAGGCTTACTTCCTCTATATACCATAGGGTGAGTGTGTTCTTATGCAACATGGGAAAGTACTAGCCTATGCCTCTAGAAAAGTTATGTTGCATGAGAAGAATTATTCAACTCATGATCTTGAGTTAGCGGTCGAGGTTTTTGCCTTTAAAATATTGAGGAATTACTGGTATAGTGCTCATGTTGATGTGTATACCGACCATAGGACACTTCAATATGTGTTTGCTAAAAAGGAGTTGAATATCCGACAAAAAAGGTGGTTAAAATTGTTGAAAGACGACATGAGTGTTTTCTACAACCCCAGCAAGGCCAATGTGGTTGCGTATGCTTTAAGTCGTATAACCATGGGTAGTGTGTCTCACGTTGAATAATCCAAGAGAGACCTACTGACAGAGGTTCATAGGTTGGCTAGTTTGGGTGTTAGATCGAAAGATTCTCCATATGGAGGTTTTATGGTCCATTATAATTGTGAATCGTCTTTGATGGTGGATGTAAAGTCTAAAAAACACCTTGATCAACATTGATGGACCTGAAGGAATCGGTTCCTCGTAAGTTAAATAAGTCATTATCCTTAAAGGGATGTTGTTTTGAGGTACCAAGGAATGTTATGTGTTCCCAATGTAAATGATTTAAGGAACTGGATCGCTAAGGACCTCATGGTTGCCGTTACTCAATCCATCCGGATTATACAAAGATGTATCATGACCTTAGAGAGGTGTTTTATTGGGAAGGCTTGAAGGGGGGCATAGAAGAATTTGTCACAAAATAAATTGTCAACAAGTGAAACCCGAGCATCAAAATTCAGGTGGTTTACTTTAAGAAATATAAGTTCCCACTTTAAATAGGGAGCACAGTAACATGGATTTCATGGTAAGTTTGCCTCGGACTCAGAAGAAACATGATTATTTATGAGTTGTTTTTGATAGATTGACCAAGTTTGCTCATTTTATTCAATCCAAGTCCACACACTCGGCGAAGGATTATGAAAGGATCATTATTGATGAGATATTGTGTCGTCATGGTATTCCATTGTCCATCATATCATATAGGGGTACATAATTTACGTCTAGCTTTTGGAGGTAGTTCCAAAAAAGGTTGGGTACCAAGTTGAAGCTAAGCACCGCATTTCATCCTCAAATGAATTGTCAAGCAGAGCTCACTATTCGAACCCTTGAATATAAGCTTAGAGCTTATATAATTGATTTCAAGGGAAATTGGGATAAACATTTGCCTTTGGTTGAATTCCCTTATAACAATAGTTACCATTCAACTATATCTATTGCTCTTTTTGAGGCCTTGTATGGAAACAGATTTAGATCTCTGATAGGATTGTTTGAAGTGAGCGTGTCTTCACTTTTTGGTCCAAATAAAATTCTAAATGTTTCAATAAAGTTAATATGACAAGAAGTTAATTGAAGACAACTTATAGTAAGCAAAAGTCTTATGCCACCTATAGGAGGAGGGACTTAGAATATGAAGAATGTGATAAGGTGTATCTTAAAATTTAACCAATGAAAGGGTTGGTGAGGTTTGGCAAGAAAGGGAAGTTGAGTCCTCGTTATTTGGGTCCTTATTAAATTTTGCAAAAGGTTGGAAAAGTTGCATATGAGTTGAGGTTATCGGGTGAATTGACTCTGGTTCATCCGATGTTCCATATATCCATGTTTAGGAAGTGTATCGATGATCCCGAGTCTATCCTTTCTATTATAGGTCTAGGTATGGATGAGCACTATCCTATGAGGAGGTTCCATTTTAAATCCTTGATCAACAAGTGAAGAAATTGAGGAACAAAGAGATGTCCTCCATAAAAGTCCTATGGAGGAACCACTTAGTTGAGGGAGCAACATGGGAGGTTGAGGCCGACATGATGTCTCGTTATCCTCATCTCTTTGCTAATTAAATTTATTTATTTGTATTAATAATTAATATAATGAATAAATTAATTTTTATTTGTTATCAAGTGTGTGCATATTTTTGTAGAGTTTGTGTCAAAATAAGTTATGATAAAAGAGGCTTTTGTGTAAACTTGCACTAATGTGAAATATATGTTTTGTCTTCACGAGATTTTTGGTTTATTGATGTTTTCTTGGGAAAAATAGATCGTAACTATTTAATATCATTTTGACCTCATGTTGTTGTTGAGAGGATAGTTCCTCATAATGTGTTATGAAATTGTTGAGTTCTTATGTGTTTTGACTTGAGATGCTATGTGCAATGCTATGTTATGTATTGAATGGAGCTTTGAAGTAATCCTACGAGGTTTTACACATAATTATGATATACATGTTATTGGTTAGGCTACTAGTATTGATTCTCATTTCCCTTCAAATGTTTATAGTGTCATTCGGGGATGAATGTTACTAAGAGGGGGGGGGGGGATAATGTAACACTTTGAAAGTCCAAGACTTAATCTAGAGCCTCACAAGGTTATCTACGTTATAATGATTGTTATAAGGCCTAATTATTATAAATAATTCATTTAGGGAGTTTTAGAGTCAATATGTAAAGAAACGTTCAAGACGTCCGGAAGCTAGTATAATTTAACTATAGAAATGCCCTTAGGAGATCACATTATGTATATTGCATTATCAATCTATAGAGTATAGGAGAACATAAGTAAATCTTCAAACCTACATCCACTTCGATCAATTTCACATAATTCACTATCATATTACTTCCTAGGCGGTATCAAAGGTACAATAACCATATACAAAATTATGAATCAATTATAATAGAATTAAAGCCAAATCATGTACAATACTTCATCAACTATTGAATATATATGAGTATAGGTCAATCTTACAAAATATCCATGCCTTGATCGTCATTGATCACTCATTAATAATTCACCATCTATATAAATACAAAACAGTAGCAATTGACAATTTAACATGCTAGAATAAAATTAACATAATATAGAATAAAGATCATAATGCCCACAAATAGGATAAATCGATATTTTGGATGGGAAAATGGGTTCATCATACAATTGGATTGAAATTCACTTTACATTCAGTACATCATCATCAATTCATAATGAGAAAGACTTTGAAAACGTTTTGAGAAAGAACCCATGACTAGATTAGATAATTTGAGATTATCGAGAGAATGGGGATCACCATACCTCACTGTAGGAGAGATCTGCGAAAACTTTATTAAGAAATCTTGAGAATGCATCACCATGGTGGTTCCAGCGCTTCATCTCCAATGGAGGATTCTAGAAAGGATATTTTGGGGGAGGGAATTCTAATTTTTTATTATGGATTTGAAATGGGGTTCTCACATTTTTAACCAACTAAATACACCCAAAACTAACCAAATAAACCACCTAGGGTAAGATTAGGACGTAGAGTTAATTTTCCATTCATCCCTCAATGACAAGATTCGCCTATGAAGTTGCAGCCAGCATCGACGGATCCATCGATTCCAGATAGGTCCATAGACGGACCATACTGCAAGCTGTCGTTCGGGTCTAGGGTTTTTCAAATGACTTGATCCTTCATTAGGCTAGGTCTTTGACGCCGCCCCCATCGATGGGACATAAGGAAACTTAAGAGGCGTCTGTTGGCTCCGTCGGTTAACACTATCAAGGTAGTGTCTCGACAACCTTTGGGTCCTCCTTGAGGGCTTTATTTGGTGCCTTTGGGGAGTCGTACCCAGATGTTTCAAATGTATATACACTCCTTCACATGTAAATGACCTTCAACACCAGTTTCAACCAAAAAAAACACATAAAACATATCATGACGCATATGCACGTCTCAAGGGCTAACTTTCACACGTCTTATATGTTCTTCGACATTTGACTTCAAATGATTTCAATTCAGTCATGCATACGTTAAAACACCTAATTAACATGTTAACAAGCTTATGGATACATGTGAGGATCTAGTAAATTTTAGACACAACAATGATTTCAATGACTAACAGAGAATCTCACAATATTCATTAAATTACTTCATAGAAGTCAATGCACCAAAATTGCAGGGAACACAAACTTCAAACCATTCAGGACTTAATGCAGCACAAGCAAGACATAATTTCACTCACTCATGCTTAATGCAACAAAAACTTAGGCACTTCTCATGTTCATATGAAGAAAATCCTTCTCCTAATCATAACATGGTCATTACACTTCATTTCATTAAGAGCTCATCATATAACATCACACATAGTAACATTCCACCTTAATCAAACACTTGAACAACAATACTGTAATGCACATAAACTTAGTAAATAGGCCTAATGCAATGAGGGTAATACTAATAAATAATATGCTTAGTTATATTTATGAAGGAATGTCCTTCTGCTCAACACAAATACATGTCTCATGAGTTCATACACAAGCAATGCACAAAGGTCTATTCATTTTAAATTAAAATTTCTCATCTTTTAACAAAATCATGCTCAAGCTTTCTTTCTAATGAGATCAAAATGGTAAGTCACACCAAGAAAATCACAACAATAGGAAGCCATTTCGCAATAGTTCAATGATGTCTTCATAAGCAAGCATCAATTTCTGAAAATAACACAATTTATGGGCACAAACAAGGTCACTAGCTAAACATGCCGTCACTTCTGAAGAGTGAGCCTTCAATCATGCTTTCAACCTCATAAAAGTAACATAATTTTCATGAGACTAGATATTTTTCATTTAAAAGATGATCAATTTTTCATTATAAGGCTAAGTCTTACACATCAAAAGTGACTACAACCATGTTTCTTACCTTATCTCATGAAGTTGAATGCACAGCTAGCATATGAAGATGCACAATCAACATGAGAAAACATGTTTTTGATGACAATTCTTTTTCATGCACTTTAGAAAATTAAAATATCCTTATAATAGAGTTAATCAAGACATACCAAACATATGGAGGTCATGCAATTCATACTTTAAAGCAAGGATCCTATCATGAATAAGCTTATTTAGATTTCTTTACTATTAAGATCAAGTACGAATAGAACGACAAGATAGAAATATCTACAACCTTACTACTCCATTTACCATCCTCCACTTAGGGTAAACCCAATTAAGACAAACATAACCCAACCTTAAGAGGATCTTATCTTATCAACCGTCATCACCATCACTTAAAAGTGATTACCAACCTAAAATTAAATACAGTAACTCAACATAGGGACATCAACGTCACATTAAATCCTACCATCTAGGCACTCTATCCCCTATTTTTTGCATGCCTATTACCCTTATTATATTAAAGACCAATATCAAGGCATGTCAAAACCAACCTCTTATACTCTTCACTGAAGAAGATTTAACATCATTGAGATTTTTACTCCTACTATCATATCAAGGAGTCTACTACCTCAATCATAACAATCCCTCTAGGCCTAACACCCAAAACAAATTCATACCACGTAGGTTAGGTCATACTACCCAACCCCATAAGGTGCCAACTATACCATAATTACCAAGGGTCATGACAACCTTAGGGGAAACAATAGATGAGACCTAGCCATAAATCATATTTCATTTTTTTTCAACACTATAATAATATAACTTCTAGGTCCATCAAACACACATCATAACCCAACAAAGATAAGCATACTACCTTTGACTTTTAAGATTAATCCTACACAAAAAACTTCAATCCATACAACACAACTATGAAGAACCACACATATACAAAGGGCAACATTTGAACCATTACAGATATCCAAGGAAAAATTTAATTATTAAACATACATATGTAGGCAACATCCATTTTTGGCCATTTACCACACTTCCTAAAGCATTTCAAGTATAACCCATATGATAGGACTATCATCATTCAAAATCATATAGTGAGACACCATTCCAAAAACAGACTCATTTAAACCTATAACAACATTTAACATTCTTTAACAATATCATGACATATATTTCTCAATAGCATGCAATTTCACATAGATCTCATATATATAGACACAAAGGGTATCACATTAACATAAACCAAAGCATACAACCATCCACCTTCCCACATACTAATCAAACCATAACACCAAGATACGCATCAAAAACTCACCTTTTCTCCCTCAAGTATAAAGTTTCATCTCATCCAAGCAATCACGTCTAAAAGATAACCGGACAAGAAGACATAAGAGACAGAGAGAGATATCTTATAGAGTTAATTTTTATTGCACGACATGAAAATGATGAAGAAGATAAACTTTATCGTCCTATAACCTTCCACTCATGGATGTGTCATGACCCACTAGCAATGAACGAGACTCTACTAGACGTGGCAATATGAGGCTTTCTGGAACCTAAAACCCCTTTTATAATGTCATGCTTCGATACCATGTGTTTCACAACTATGGAGTTCTTATACAAGCCCATAGTTGTCATTAATCGCATTGTCATAGGTAAATTTAGAGGAAAATTTAAAATTTTCTTAGTACATCATATTCTAGAACATCACTTCCAATATATTTAAAATATCATAATACATAGTTAAAAACTCTAGTCTCTTTTTGCCATCATAGACTCAACATCATTATATTACATTACGGATACGTCCCATATACATAAAATACATTACTAACCTATTACACGACTTTAAACATAAACTTGACATAGCACATCCTTGAATAATAAGGATTCCATTACTTGAGCTTGGGGAAACAAACATCAAGACCTTCACCATTGAGAACTCCTTTAACCATACATAACCTACACTTTTTGGTAAAAGGTAGAGAAGAATGGTGTTAGTACAAGAATGCACTAAGTATGTCAACCATGCAAAAACATGTGTTTAAAAGGGACATTTTACTTGAAACCATGCATTATGCCTTTTTGTGAAAACCTTATAAAACTTTGATACAATAGCATTATACAGTTCACATACTTTATATAGTCCCATAAATTGTCATACATCATATAAAATCATTTATTGTATTTTAGTCACATTTGGAGTCACATTACTGTAATCCTATCTCCACTTCACAATGAGTACTTTTTTCTTTAGAAAGTTCATTTTACAGTGAGTTGTCCTTCCTTTTTGACTTCTTAATTTCCCAAATTACCCTTTAGTGATACTTGGTTCAATGAATCACTTAAAGGCCACAAGTTACTCATTCATTAACCTTCCAAACTCAATATATACATGCATAGAAGTATAGAACATCATAGACCCATTAAGGTCAAGACCCTAGTGACATTACAGTAAGCCCTAGTCATTATGAAAATATACTAACTTTACTTCACATAGAACATTATTAGACCTTACTCACAATCACAATCGAAGTGTAATAGTGCAATGCACATGTGAAGCCCCATAACCTCAAACATACTTAATAAACCTATCAAGAGACCACAAGCCTTAACATTCACTTCATACATTAACATGACAAACATATATAACTTCATTCATTCCATTAAAGACCTTCATCATATAGTCATTTAAGATCAACACTATGCATGTAAGGATAAGACCACATCATATAGACTTATACCATACATGTAATAACAACAAGTAGACAACACCACAATGTCATGCATAATGAACATAAACCTAGTTACATGCATTAGAAAACCTTCCTAAAACTTCCATCTAGAGCTACTAGTGCAATGCCTTGGTGAAGTCCAATACCCCCACCTATACTAAATAACTTTGCTTAGGTCATCCTAGTTAACGTGATAGTAATATATTTCCATTGTCCATTTTTCTATAGGGAAACTATAGTCTTAACCTACACTAAGATCATGAGTGCTAAACATGGAATTTTCTGTTGTAGATCCTTACACCAATGGAAGTGCTCTTACCTAGTTAAGGTAGAACATTAATACATGCTAGAATACAAAGTGATATCACTTGCTAGATCCTATGGGGAAAGCATAGTTATGGAACTTGGACCCTTATATGGAAACCGTCTTTATGCCTATTGAGGCATTGTAGTTATCCACCTCATTAGTATAATAGTAAAACCTACCTTCCCACCATGGTAAGGTACGACCCCTCATCTTAAAATTCACTCCGTGCTAAGCTAAGTTCTCTTTTTTGAAAAGTTATTATTATCTTTACTTTATAAAATGTAAGCTTAGGAGATTTGCTACTCATACAATTAGCTCATAGGTCATAGATGAGAATTCATCAACATATATTATGTGAGAAACCGTTTCATATCGACATAGCATATTCAAGAACGATCTAGTTTAGGGTACTTTTAGGAACACCTTCCATGTGCCCCTCTATTGACTGGATCATCGTACATGTGTGTGTGTGTGTGTACATATATGTGATCGAACCTTTCATGTAACATATTAAGGCCACAAATGTTCATATATCAATTCATAAGTGTATTTATATAAAATCCTTTCATATAAATACATTAGGACACTATGCACATTCATAACATAACCATGCATTAAGATACATGTACATACAATACCAAACATAGGAACTACCCTATAGAGGCACACATGTGCAATGCATGGACAAGATCCCATACCCTTGCCCCATACTAGTACACCTATAAAGTCATCCTAATTAAAAGGATACATAATATACATTCATATACATAAGCTTATCATGCATAGTAATAGACACAAGTGCATATGAGAATTCCCTTTTATAAGAAACCATGAGCCTATACAACTAGTAAGCATGCATTAAGTGTGAGTGTGTGTACATTGGTCAACATGATCATATAATTGCTACCAAAAACACCATGAGGCAACCAACCTCTTAAGACAAAAATGCACCTTCAAGCATAGACCACACAACACATAATAGCATAGTAGACAACCTAACTAAAATACTTGCATTAAACACTCCTAACCATACCAAATCATACATTAATATAGGGGCACATAGTTAAGGGGACATCAACCATCACAACTCATCCACCACAACACCTATATCTATCCATAACATAGTTATACACATGCTTAGACAATAGCCATACAAAATAGATCACAACTATAATAGAATAATATGCATTCTTCACATTTTGGTGATCATCACTGCCACACTTCATAATACAATTGCCTTCAACGCCACTATAAGTGGACCATACCACACAATGTCATACAAGGCCAATTATACTATCAATACTATAAGAAAGTAAAGGAGATAGAAAATTTTACCCATTTCTCATCCTTTGATCATCATTTATCAATACTCATTTTTAATAAACAATACAATCATATGGCAGTATCTAAAAGCATCTTAAAATAAAATAATTCATACTTCATCAACCCTAGAATAAAGATCAGATTATGTACATTTCATTATCAATCTATAGACGATATGAGAACATATGTAAATCTTCAAACCTTGATCCACATGGATCACTTTCAGATAACTCACCATTATATTACATTCTAGGCAGTACCTAAGGTACAATAACCAAACACGAAATCATCAATCAATTATCATAGAATCAAGGCCAAATCATGTAAACTACTACATCAACAATAGAAGATATAGGAATATAGGTCAATATTATCAAATCTCTAATCCTTGATCATCATTGATCACTGATCAAAAATAACATAAAATTGAATACAAAACTGTAGCAATAAACAATTGAATATGATAGAATCATAATTCACATAACATAGAATCACGATCGTAATGCCAACAAGTAGCCTAAATCGAGATTTTTTATATGAACATGGTTTCATCATGCAATACCATTGAAATTCACTTTCATTCAATGAGTTATCATTAATTAATCATGTAAAAGCCTTTTAAAACATTACGAGAAAGAACCCGTGGCTACATTGGAAGATTGGAGATTTGATCATGAACTTTCTTTCAATACTTTAAAAGGAACTCTCTAGATGAAAGATTATCTATATATGAAGGATCTCCATAATTTAATTAGGAGAGAAACAACAAAAATTGATGAATAACTCTTGAAAATCCATTACCATTGCAGTTCTTGAGCTTCATCTCCAACTGAGGTTTCTACAGAGGATATTTTGGGACAGGGAAGTCTAATTTTAAATTATTGACTAGGAACAGGTTTTCACCTTTTTAATAAAATAAATACACCCAAAAATAACCAAATAAACCACCTAGGTATAGGTTAGTACGTGGGATGAATTTCCCATTCACCACATAATGAAAATAGCCGCCTGGCACTGAAGTTGCAGCCAGCATCGACTGACCCCGACGCCTAGTAGGACCATCCACGGACCGTATTGTAGGCCGTCATTTCAGAATTACGTTTGTCAAGTGACTTTATCCTTTACGAGGCTATGTTTTGACACCCCCACCCAAACAGGGCATAATGCAAAAGACGAGGCATCCTTTGGCTCCGTCTATTGACACTACAAAGGCAGTGTCTCGATAACCGTTGGGTCCTCCTTGAGGGCCTTTTACGGGGACCTTGGGGAGTCTTACCCATACTATTCCAATGTAAATACTCTCCTTATCATGTTAAAGACATTCCGTACCAGTTTCCTCCAAAACGAACACGTAAAACTTGTGAAGACACACATGCACATCTCATGGAGCTTACTTTCGAACCTCTAGGATGTTTCACTTCCAAATGACTTAAAATCAATCATGCATACTTTAAAAATCTTAATTAACATGTTAACAAGATTATTGATTCATGCGATATTCTGGACACACCTTAACTCATTTTAGGTGAATTATATCTAGTCTCATCCTAATTTTGAGCTACTACCACAACCATACTTATTGGGTGCTTTCCTTGTTTCTCGTAGAGTAAATAATTCCCTATTTGTAATATAAAAGGTACCATTTCTTAGTCCTACAACCTCATAAGAATTTTAATTGATAGATAATTCTATAACCTTCTTTTCATATTAAAGTTTCCACGTATATAACCTTTTTTAAAAAAATTCAAGGTTCTACATATAAATCTTTCATCGAAGGGCACCTATTGAAGGTCTACCAATCCTAGACTTCCATTCTTCAATCATTCAGCCACGTAGATGATAAGGTTTCCTAAGCCAACCAATTCAAGAGTGCATAATCCATAAGCAATCACGTATCAAGAAGAGGGACGACTATTTCATCAATCAAGACACAATGTCATAATATCAAGTATTCAATAACATTCAAGTACTATGTAGGGAAATCGAAGTCTACCCAAACCATATACCATGTAAAGACTCATTATAATCTATCATATTCAAATATTATCATTTATAGGTATCATACTTTCCCTCACACATGTGCATACAAATTATCATCCTTCACATTGATCATCTATGCAAGCTATTGCATGTTAATAGAAAATATCTCATAATAATGACGATGAGGAAATGTTTGTAGCAAGTATAACACTTAATCACTTCCACCATAAGTGGACCATACCAATCAATATCAATTCTATAAAAAAAAAAAAGGAATTAGGTCAATTCTCCACCTTCAAATCATCATCCTCATCATTCCTTAGCCTTTTAAACGAATTCATATCACGAGAGATGTTACCAATCTCAGTTTACGCAATACTAAGCAAAAAATTGATTTATATCAACGATTAAAAATCATACAATATAGATATCATAAATATATTGTAGGCTATAAAAATTCAATCATAAAATATATACATATTTAAATAGCCCAATACAATCTACACATGAATTCACCCACTTTAGAGCCAAAATAAGGTTTTCAAGAAATACATGGGTTCCTGGGAGTTTTCATCCAGAAACAATCAATAAACATCAATTACTTCATAAAAGATTTACTTAAACCTTTTCATGCAAGAACTTATGCTTACAATTCAAAACACAATTTCAAGGTTTTTTAACATCTATGAAAAGCCTTAGGAATCAGCTACTTTAATCAGAGAAGAATCAAAGATGATATAACCATACTTTTATTAAATATTTACAAATAAATTGATGGATAAATAATGAAGTACTTGAAATCCTACATTCAGCCTTTCTACAAACTTCAATGGAGTCTAAAGAGAACTTCTTTTGATCTCACGGTTTAGATTTTTAATAACTAGGTGTAAATCTTAGTTTTAGAGTCTTAACAACCTTAATATACTATAAAATATTCAAAATAACCGTCCATGACATAATTAGTACCCTAGGTGAATTTATCAAAGTGCCCTTATGTTGGGCGTGACACTTGCAGAAAATTGCAGGTCTTAAAAGACGTTTGCACCTACCGGCTTTTGACTATACGACTGGCTGTCAATCAGGACGTCATTTTAGTTAGATACTTCTAACATTGGGGACACTCTCCCACACATAAGTGTGGATCAATTCCCCCAATCGATCGGGCGTGCATTGGACTACAAATCGTCAATTGGTGCTCGTGGTTTTGGACTGCCTTGGCTGCTTGCTTGCTAAAGTTTGGGTCCTCCTCAAGGAAGTTTAGGGTTTCCCTTGGGGAGTCGTACCCAAAATATTCAACCTTAATAAATTTAATATAGGCCATAGGACCATACCCTATAAATTTGGACACAAAACAGCACATAAAACATGCAATGTCACATTGGAACACACAATGATCAATTTTCGGATATCTTGGTCGTTCTTGGAGATTTGACTTGCAAACTCCTCAAACTGACTTCTAATGATAATATTCATTATTTTAAAACTCTATTAACTAATAAAACACTTATAAGTCTGAAATTCAACCTAGTTCATTTTGAGGGTCATTATAAACTAGCCTATGGGCATTTAAGGACAACCCTTTCATTCAATGATTGGTTGATTTGAAAACTCAAAATCTAAAAACTTAGGCTCTAAAAAATAGAGGAATAAAAAACAGAAAGCAAGTTCGTACCAACAATAACATTAAAATAATGAATTTCTAACTCTACTAAATCAGCTGAAATGAGAATCCTAAGTCTAAAAAGGCATCAAATTAAAACTAAAAGACATATAACATAGTAGTGACCAAATTAGGGGAAACAACCTAATTATATCAAGTCTAAACAACATACAACTTATTCATGCAATGCTAGACACTACATTGAGATGAAGTTCATGCTGAGTGAATTGAGATAATGATGTTTTTGATTGAATCTGCTGACCAGCAACTCTACTGCAAGAAACCGAAGGGTACTTCAATAATCAATATGGTGTCATACCCAACCATAACATCCATTAATACAAGTGAAAGATTCTCCCTGATATCTCTTCCCACATTTTGAATAGGTAGGGAAAGAATATCCTTCAGTAGAATTATCTTATGTTTAGGGTTAGGCGCCCTATTTTTGTTGAAATTATGCATTTGAGAATTGAGTTCGAGCTTTCTTTCAACTGTGAATTGCTTACACCACCGGATATATTATGAGAGTAGTCAAAATTATTTGTCAAAGACCTCTTAGTTTACCTAGCACTCTTATTAAGATTCCTTTCCTCAATTAGTTTAGCCTTAGTAAACAAAGTTGAAATTTAGTCTCATTTGTAATAATTGTAATTTTAAAAAATTCACAACCATATCTGAGACATCGTAAATGTTCCTTTAATTCACGCTTTAGAATTGGCTTCCATAATTGAAGTTTACTAGGAGAGTTGATTAAATGTCCAAGCATATTCTTTCACACTAATATTTCCTTAGCTCAGGTTGATGAAATCTTAATCTTTTTCCTCTCTTAAATCTTCAGGAATGAATATATCTAGCAAAACTTATTTAAATGTGTCCTAATCTATACGACCCGCATTTCTTTCCTTCCGTTCCAATATTTAAAGAAAATTCTAGAAAATGCTTTACTTGTATGTATCTAAATTTTTTGTTTTAGTTGGAGTGACACCCATGGACCAAAAACACTTTTGAATAACCAAAACTATCTATTGTGAATCTATAATTGTCTTAGAACCATGAAATTTAGGAATATTCAACCGAGTGAAGTCCACCGTACTCAAATTTGGGGATATGGGAGATACAACCTCAGAGTTTGTTTGAAATGCTTCGATTATCACTAGAAAGGCAGACCTATCACCTTGTAACGTCCTAAAATGAACTGAGGTGAAATAGAGACTCGTGAGTGTTTTTTGAGTTAATTTTGTTTTTAAAATGAGTTAATTTAGTATTCTTAGGAAGTCTTTGAATTTTGGTTAAGTTTGGAGGTCAAACGTCCAAGAACGTCCATGACGTTCGGAGGATATGCCTTATAAAGTGTTTTTGCATCCTGATGTGTTTGAGTGAGTTTTACGTGTTCGTTTCATGCTAAGTTTATGTGGTATGTTTCTAAACAAAGAAAACTTATCTTGGGGATTTAACATCCAGGTACGACTCAATATAGGACCTACGAGGGACCCTAGAAGAAGACCCAAGACTTAAGCACCAAAGCTGCCATATTGCTGCTCCATAGCCGGAGGCAGTCTACAAAACATAGACCCATCAATGCCCTGAAAAATGTGGGTTGTACTCCCATACTTACCGGGAAGTCTAGAATCCCATGAAGCAGCCTTTTAAGTCATCGACGCCAAGAAGGACGGGCCGTCGACCCATCGACGCCCAGTAGATTGGGTCTTCTATTGGCAGCTTCAAAAGCTGTTGAAGTTTTCTGCCAACTTGGGGTGTTATGTGTAAATTCACCCCAAGTATTTTATAACCCTAGGTCAATATTTTTAGAGTATTAAATTATATTAAGTTATTTTTAAGTCGTAGACATAGACAATACCCCTCACTTAAAATATTCAAATTCATTCTCTAAAGAAAACTCACACAAAAAACCACCATTGGAGCTAAGACTCAAGGAGGTAAAGAAGGGCTTGTTTGGACGTGTATATTCATTCAAAATTAGTATGCTCACTTCTCTTTTAGGTATGGTATCCATCCTTCAACCCTCTTCCATTCAAGATTCATTTCCAAGAGATTTCAAAAAGGGTTTTGAAACTCTATTTCCTTCTATCTTTAATTTTAAGAAGGGGTATTTTTATTAAATGGTTTTAATTATTTAAATTTGTTTATTCTAGTATTAATTGATAATTTTAAAGTTAAAAAAACCTAGTGAGCTCATGTTTATTCAAACATCTAGCTTGAGAAAAGGGTGAAATGAGCATGTTGGTGTAGAGAATGAACTTTGGTTTTCTTGTTTTGTTATTATGATTTAGATACTGCCCTAAGGGACTTATTATGATGAAATATTGATAAATTGATTATAGGTGATTATGGATTGGTGAAATGGTGAGTTGCTTATATTGTATAGTTCTTATTATAAATTGCTCTTGAGTGGTATGGTCCTCCTTCCTGGTGGTGCTGTTTATTTGACGAAATTGATATTAATATGTATGTATTGCTAATATGGTTTTGAGATCCTAATAGGGGAAATTAATTGATATTTAAAATGAGTCTTGCATTATGTTTTGTGAAGCTTGAATTGTATGTGTGAACTAGTTTATGTCTGAATGAAATATATGATCATGTGAAGCATGTAGAGTGTGTGTTTTGATGAATTGACTAAAGAATGTATAGGAGTGGATATGAATGAAACGATTCTTATATCCAAGGTGTTCTCACATGTACACATACACACTTAAGTGAATGTATGAGGTTAATTTGAGTAAAGAAGGCAGTCTTGGAGTGAATACTCTTCGTGTATTGACATGAAGTTTTTAGTAGCAACCCTATATTCCTAATGAGCTATCTAAGTTAGGTTGGGGATGAATGCCCCTCCTGAGTTGAGATATGGTATTCACTTGTTATCCATGACTTATAGTATATAATATTGAGAATCTTTATAGAGTTATTCCTGGCACCGAGAGGATACAAAAGGGAGGTGAATTATACTTCGCGAGTTGAGATGTTGTATTTACAATGTAACTCTTGAGATGAGTATTCCTCGTTAGTAGATAATGAGTTACTTAGTAGTAATCTATTTATACCTTAACTATGTGCCTGCATATGTGTAGCTATTGGGAAATCCATGTAAAAGCTAAGAAGTATGACCTTACTCTAGGCAAGTGAGGATCCCAAATCCGATAGGGGTTATTATCAGAATTCCATGTCTAGATCTCATTGTCTTTGTCAGTTAAAGTAACTCCCACAAAAGAATTGAATGGACTAGATATTATGTGTATTAGTGGTGTTGTGAATGAATATCGTGAAGTTTTCAATCGAATATATATTATTAGGAGCACTAAGTAGAAGTATTAGTATAGTATGCTATTCTCATATTGCACTTAGTGTGACCTATACCTCCTATGGGAGAAGAGTGCTTTAATTAGTGTAAATGAATGTTATTGTGTGATGTTATGAATGATTATTGTGAATTTTTTGAGTTAATGGAATCCATTAGGAGCACTAAGTGGGAGTGGTAGTATGGGATGCCACTCTCACATTATACTCAGTGTGACCTATATTTCCTATGAGTGTGTTGCACAAGTTATTAAAAGGCGTGGATTTGATTTCCACACGAGGTAAGACTAAGACTTGGTGGTCTTAAGACTCGCTTTGGTGTGCCTTCAAGGGGGTGTATGGATGATCCATTCTTGTCTCACCTTAGCAAATCTTAGGCTAACCTTAGGTTAGGGAACCTTCAAAGGAGACGGGTTCATATGACTTGGATTGTGCAATTCACTGTAAGGCCTTCATTATAAATGATCAAAACTTTCAATTTATTGTTCATTTAAGCTTACTGTTATGTTTTGGAAACGTTACAATAAGTTTCTTTTTGGTTTAAAAATTATGTGAGACCTTTTTTGAGTGTTAAATGATGGTTCTTATGTTGTTTTGTTTCTAAATTCAAAAAAAAAAAAAATATTTTGTATGAAAGCTCATTTTACTAAAATTTCCCTTTTTACACATGTTTTTGCATCTGTCATACTTAGTACATTGTTTTGTTTTCACCCATACCTTTCTATACTATATAAAAGTAAAGGTTGGAATCTTTTGAATGTTTGAAGGTGAAGCTTGAGAAAGTTCCTCTCAAGACAAAGTATGTCCTCATATATTCGAGGGCATAGTCCTTTTCTTAGCTCTTATTTAAAGACAAATTATGCATATATTTTCAATGTAAAGGTTGTGTCCCTAGGATATTCTAATTTCATGTCATAAGTTTAGCTTGTGACAATGAGAATCTCCAAATATCTATGAAAGAGTAGTTTTTATTAATTATTCGTGAAATTTTTTAATTTTCACATTACTTTGAATGTATTATGTGATGAATCATAGTTAAAGGGATTGGAAAGGACCCTAAAGGGTCAAGTACTTCTTGCCACAATTTGAGGGTTCTCTCTAACTTCTGGGGGGGTGCTTTCGGGTCGTTACAAACATGATATCAAAGCCTTAGGTTATGGGAAAATAGTTTAGTTTCTAAAAGTCTGATAAGACACGTCTTGTAGTTTCTTTGTCATAGGTGTGATTCGTCACACATCCATGGGCAAGAGACTATTTGACGATAAAGTTTAACTTTCTTATCTATTCGAATGTCGTGCCTTAGAGTTGAGTTGTATAAGGTGTCTTTTCTGAACCTCTTCTCTTTGTGTTTATAGGACATGAATACAAGCTGATCAACATCTAGAATAAAGGAGGGATGTGTACATAATGAGTGGATCCCTCCCTGCGTTGACCAAGATTTTATTTTTGGTCTACAGGACTAGAATGAGGAGGTTCTCGTTCAAGAACCTCAAGTGCCTCCGTAACCCCAAGAGCCTCAAGTGCCCCCTATGTATGGAGATCCTTTTGTTGTGGGGGACATGAATAAGGCGGAGTTGAGGACTACTCTAATTAACTTGACCCAACTCATGACATCTCAAGCTCATGTCATCAACAATCACTTTGTTGACCAAGCTAATTAAGGAGATAGGCCACAATCTAAGGCTAGTACTCCCGCTTATAAAATTCTAGATTCCATGAGGATTAACCCTCCTACTTTTTATAGCACTAAGGTGGATGAACATCCACAAGATTTCATAAATGAGGTTTTCAAAGTGATACATGCTATGGGTATGGCCCTTAGTGAGAAAGCGGAGTTAGCCTCTTGCCAACTCAGAGATGTTGCTTAAGTGTGGTTTGAGAAATGGCGAGGTCAAAGACCCCTAGAGAGGTCCGTTGATTTGGAGGAATTCAAAAAGTCTTTCCTAGATAGGTTCCTTCCCCTAGAGTGGAGAGAGAAGAAGATGGTTCAATTCATGAACCTTCGTATAGGGTGAATGAGTGTGCAAGAGTACTCTCTCAAATTCACCCAACTCTCTTAGTATGCCCAAACCATGGTAGCCAACTCTAGGGCTAGGATGACCAAAGTTGTGCTGGGGCTGTCTAGCTTCGTGAAGAAAAAGTGTCATACGACAATGCTTCTTAAATACATGGATATGTCTAGGTTCATGGTTTATACACAAAAAAAATAGGAGTCCATAATTAAGGAGTTAAGGACAGAGGGTAAGAGGCATAGGTCATATTATTCTAGTCACCAAAAGCCTAAGTAGAGGTTTTGTCACCAAGATTCATCCTGGGTAACAAGGATAGGGCTCCAAACAAAAATTCCTAAGGTGGTGGCGATTCTTTTGAGAGTACTGGGTCCTACTTGTGTGAAGCAATATTTGAGTAGGTGTCTTGCTAGGTGCGATGGTTGTTTTGCATGTGGTTATAAGAGCCACAAGATGAGGGATTGCCCTAACATCAAAGCAAGAGGTAAAGAGGTCAATCATGCTTCCCTTGATCCTAATGGTCCAAAGAAGAACCCTTCTTATGGGATGGGAACTACGAAGGATATTTAATACATATTTGATGGTCATAGTAAGTCTTAACTCCTTATTATTGTTGTTTTTATATTATGAAATGAGTTTATTTGTTCTTATAGTTCATATGGTCATTTCATCTTGATGAATAACTCAAAGAATGGATTTTTGAAATTTGACCATGTTTGGGCAGTGTTACAGTGAACATCACTGTAAAAATTATACATTTTGAAAAAAAAATTGATTGTCTTGAATTGAAGATTCAATGTGTGAAGAAGTGTTGTATATGAGAATGATTAGTGTTGGTGAAGGTAGCTCCTCCATAAAAGAAGGTGAAGAGTGTGTTTTGAAATTTTTAAAGTTAATGCAAACATTCCTTGTTGCTAAGTGTTTGGATGTGTGAAATGGTCCCCTTTCCTAGTTAATGCTTTGATTTTGACTTTTTTGATCATGATTGTAATGACTTATGTGAAGCTAAGTGAGTCCTGTTGTTCTTGAAGTTAAGTGTCATTCGAGAACGAATGTTATTCTAAATGCTGGAGAACGTAACGCCCTAAAATGAATTGAGGTGAACTAGAGCCTTGTGAATGTTTCTTGAATTCATTTAATTTAAAATGATTTAATTTAGTGTTCTTAGTCAACGTATGAAATTTTTTTAAGTTTGGAGGTCAAACGTCCAAGAACGTCCATGACTCTCGGAAGATAAGCCTTACAAAGTATTCTTGCGTCTTGATGTGTTTGACTGCATTTTACGTGTTTGCTTTAATCAAAATTGACGTGGGATGTTCCTAAGACCTAGAAAAATAAGTTTAGGGGTTCAAGATCTGGGTACGACTACATCTACGACACACGAGTGGCCCTAGAAAAGGACCCATGACATAGAACAAAATATGGCGAATAACTGCTCCATCGATGGAGGCAGTCTACTAAACGTAGCCCATCGACGCCCCGTCGAATAGGGGAGTAGTCCCATACTATGTCGGAAGTATATCCCCCATTAATCAGCCTCTGAAGCCATCTATACCCAGCAGGATGGGTCATCGACCAATCGACGCCCAGTAGCTTGGGTCGTCGATTGGCAGCTTCAAAAGCTGCTAATGTTGCTGCCAACTTTGGGTGTTTTGTATTAATTCACCTCTAGCATTTTAAAACCCCTAGGTCAATATTTATAGTGTTTTTAAGTTATATAAAGTTAGTTTAAAGTCATAGACCTAGAAAAGACCCCTCACTTAAAATATTCAAACTCCCTATCTTAAGAAAACTCTCTCCAAAACCACCATTGGAGGTAAGACTCAAGGAGGGAAAGAAGGTCTGGTTTGGACGTGTATCTTCATCAAAAATTCGTGGTTTTCATTCTCTTTAAGGTATGGTATCCATCCTTAAACCATCTTCCATTCAAGGAGTCATTTCCAAAGGATTTCAAAAAGGTTTTCCAAACTCTATTTCCTTCTTTCTTTGATTTTACGCATGGGTCTTTTTGTAAAACTGTTTTAATGATTTAAATTTCCTTATTCTAGTATGATTTTGTGATTTTAATGTAAAAAAAAAACCTAATGTACTCATTTTTATGCATATTTAAAACTTTTAGCTTAATAAATGGGTTAAATGAGTATATTTAGATGGAGAATGAACTTTAGTTTTCTAGTGTTGTTATTATGATTTAGCTACTGCACTAAGGGCCTTATTACGATGAAATATTGAGAAATTGATTATAGGTGATGATGGTTTGGTTAAAAGGTAAGTTTCTTATATTGTATAGTTTTTATTGTGAATTGCTCTTGAGTGGTATGGTCCACCTTCTTGGTAGTGGTGTTTTTTTGATAATCTTGATATTAATTAGTATGTATTGCTAATATGGTTTTAAGGGCGTAATGGATGAAATGAATTGATATTTAAAATGAGTCTTGCATTGTGTTTTGTGAAGCTTGAATTGTATCTGTGACCTAGATTATGTCTAAATTAAGTATATGATCATGTGAAGCATGTTGAGTGCATTTTGATGAATGAAGGTCTAAAGAATATATACAAGTTTATATGAGTTAAACGATGCTTATATGCAAGGTATGCTCACATGTACACACACACTTAATTGAATGTATGAGGTTAAGTTGAGTAAAGAGGGGGGTCTTTTGGTGAACACTCTTCGTGAGTTTAGATGAAGTGTTTACAAGCAACCCCATTATTCCTTTTGAGATATCTAAGATAGATTGGAGGATGAATGCCCTTCGTGGGTTGAGATATGGTATTCACTAGTTATACTTGACTTATATTTTATAATGTTGAGAATCCATGTGGAGTTATGCCAAGCATCGATAGGATATGAAAGGGAGGTGGATTATACTTCGCGAGTTGAGATGTTGTATTTCTAATGTACCTCTTGAAATGATTACTCCTCATTAGTAGAGAATGAGTTACTTAGTAGTAATCTCCTTATGCATTAACTATGTCGGGGGGATTAGGTGTAGCATTTTTGAAAGCAATGCAAAAGCTAAGAAGTATGACCTTACTCTATGCAAGTGAGGATCCCTCATTCGATATGGGTTAATATCGGGATTCCATTTCTAGATCTTATGGTCTCTGTTGGTTAAGCTAAATCCCAAAAAACAATTGATATGACTACGATATCATGTATATTAGTGGTGTTGTGAATGCCTATCATGAATTTCTCAATCCAATAGAATCCATTAGGAGCACTAAGTGGGAGTAGTAGTATGCGATGCATTCTCACATTGCACTTAGTGTGACCTATACCTCCAATGGTAGAAGAGTACTTTCATGAAATCCGTGTGAATGAGTATTATGGTGTGATATTATGAATGATTATTGTGAAGTTCTTGAGCTAATAGAATCCTTAAGGATAACTTTGTGAGAGTCGTAGTATGGGATGTCACTCTCACATTGCATTTACTGTGACCTATATTTCCAATGAGTGTTTTGCACAAGTTAGCCAAGGGCGTGGATTACATTTCCAAATGAGGTAAGCCTACGATTTGGTAGTCTTAAAGGTCGATTTTGTGTGCCTTGAAAGGGGTGTGTGGATGATCGTTTTTTGGCTCATCTTAGGGAATCTTAGGATAACCTTGGGTTGTGGAAGCTTTAATGTAAAAGAGTTCATATGAGTTGGACTGTGTCATTCACTATTAGTCCTTCACTATAAATGTTCAAAATTTTCACTGTAATGTTCGTTTAATCTTACTGTTATGTTTTGGAAAAGTTACTGTAAGAGTCTTTTGGTTTCAAAATTATGTGAGTCCTTATTTGATTTTTATATGATAGTTCTTATGTTTTTTTGTTGCTAAATTAAAAAAATTTATAATTATTTGGCATGAAAGCTTATTTTACTAAAATGTCAATTTTTACATGTTTTCGCATATGTCAATACTTAGTACATTGTTTCGTACTAACCCCATACCTTTCCATACTATATCAGATAGGTTGTAAGCTTTTGAAGGTTTGTAGGTGATGCTTGGCAAAGTTCCTCTCAAGACAAAGTATGTCCTCATGTATTCAAGGGCGTAGTCCTTTTTGTTGTTGCTTATTAAAGAATAATTATGTATTTATTTTCAATGTAAAGGGTTGTGTACTTAAGATATTCGATGTCGTGTCTTATGTTTAGCTTGTCACGATGAGATTCTCTACATATCTATCAAAGAATGGTTTTTATTAATTATTCGTGAAAAGTTTTTATTTCGCACTACTTTTTATGTATTATGTGATGAAATTAGTTAAAGCGCTTGGACAAGACCCAAAAGGCTCAAGTACGCCTTGCCACGATTCAACGGTTCTCCCTTACTTCTAGGGAGTGCATTCGGGTCGTGAAAGACTTTTTATCAGAGCCTAAGGTTATGGGAAATAATTTAGGTTCTTAAAGTCTCACAATCCACGTCTAGTAGTATGATTTTAATTAGTGTGAGTCGCGACACATTCATGGGGAAGAGGCTATTGGATGATAGAGCTTCACCTTCTTCTCTATTCTAATGTCATGCCTTAGAGTTGAGTTATACTAGGTGTCTTTTCTCAACCTTTTCTAGTTTTGTTTATGGGACATAAGTACAAGGAGATCAACCTCTATAAGGTAGGAGGGAGGTGTAGCTAATGAGAGGATCCCTCCCGTTTTGACCATGTTCCTATGGTTGGTCTATAGGAATAGTATGAAGAGGTTCCTCCTAAAGAACCTCAAGTGCCTCCGGAACCCCAAGAGACTCAAGTACCTCAATTTCTCCTTATCCCTGAAGCTCATTTTTTTGAGGGGAACATGCCTATTGCGTAGTTGAGGGCTGCCCTAATGAACTTGACCCAACTCATGAGGGCTCAAGCTCATGTTGTCAACAATCACTTTATTAGCCAAGATAATCAAGGAGATAGGCCACAACATAATGCTAGTACTCCCGCTTCTAGAATTCGAGACTTCATGAGGATGAACCCTCCTACTTTTCATGAAACTAGGGTTGACAAAGATCCACGAGGTTTCATAGATGAGGTTTTAAAAGTTAAATATGTTATGGGTGTGCCCCTAGGGAGAAAGCGTAGTTAGACGCTTACCAACTCAAAGATGTGGCTCGTGGTTTGAGCAATAGAGGGTTGAGAGAACCCTAGAGAGACGTCCTGTTGATTGGGAGGAATTCAAAGAGGCTTTCCTAAATAGTTTCTTTCCCCTAGAGTCGAGGGACAAAAAGATGGTTGAATTCATGAACCTTCGCCAAGGAGGAATGACTGTGCAAGAGTACTCTCTAAAATTCACCCAACTTTCTAAGTACGCCCCAACCATTGTAGCCAACCCTAGCTCTAGTATGACCAAATTTGTGATGGGAGTTTCTAGCTTGGTGGATAAAGAGTGTCGTACGGCAATGCATCTTAATGACATGGATATGGCTCATGGTCTATGGACAACAAATTGAGGAGTGAAAATTAGGGAGATAAGATAAGAGGGTAAAAGGCCTAGATCGGATGATTCTGGTCACCAAAAGCCTAAAAAAAGTTTCTATCTCTAAGATTCTTCAATGGGAAACAAGAATAGGGCTCCAAACCAACATTCCCAAGGTGGTGGCCATTGTTTTGAGAGGACTAGGTGCCCTAATTGTGTGAAGCAACATTTGGGTAGGTGTCATGATGGGACAAATGGTTATTTTTCATGTGGTAATAAGGGCTAAAATATGAGGTATTGTCCTAACATCAAAGCAATAGGGAAAGAGGTCAATCAATATTCCCTAGATTCCAATGGTCCAATGAAGAACCTTTCCTATGGGATGGGAACTAGGAAGGATAATTTATGTGGATTCGATGGTATTGGTAATTCATAACTCCTTATGATTGTTGTTTTTATATTATGAAATGATTTTATGTGTTTTTATAGTTCATATGATAATTTAATCTTGATGAATAACTCAAAGAATGGTTTTTTGAAATTTGACCATGTTTGGGCAGTGTTACAGTGAACATCATAGTAAAAATTTTACATTTTGATAAAAAATTATTTGTCTTAAATTTAAGTTTAAATGTGTGCAAAAGTGTTGTGAATGATAATTTTTAATGTTGGATAAGGTAGTTCCTCCATAAAAGAAGGTTAAGAGTGTGTTTTGAAATTTCTGAAGTTGATGCAATCCTGCCTTGTTAATAAGTGTTTGAAAGTGTGAAATGACGCTCCTTGCTAGTTAATGCTTTGATTTTGAGTTGTTTGATCATTATTGTAATGTTTTATGTGATTCTAAGTTATTCCTAATTGTTCTTGAAAATTAAGTTTTATTCGAGGACGAATGTTGTTCTAAGTGGGGGAGAATGTAATGCCCTAAAATGAACTAAGGTTAACTAGAGCCTTTTGAGTGTTTCTTGAGTTAGTTTTAATTTCAAATGATTTAAATTTATTATAAAATGATTTATTTTAGTGTAACGACCTGTTTAGTCATTTTGAGCAGCAGATTTTAATTCTGGAAAAACTGGCCAAGACCACGGGCACTGCGACGGACCGTCACA
>JAPDHL010001909.1:9840066-9896100 GCA_032847665.1 Solanum chilense | reverse complement strand
GATAGTATATGAGGATCAGAGTGCCACGTTCCGGCACCAGGATAGAAATAGAGGAGCGGAGTGTCACGTACCGACACAAGAGGAAGAAAGATAATGAATCTTGAAAGATAATGAATATACTCAATCTAACGAACTTAATTCCCAAATGAGTATGGTATTGGGGCTTGAGTCCTCATGTGTGAACTCGGTTGTACTTATTGATGAATTAATATTGTTATTGCTACATGTTGAGTATTGTAGTTGATTTACATTATTATTGATATATACTGTTCCCTATTTTGAGTTGACCGATGATATCTACTCAGTACTTGTGATTGTACTGACCCCCTACTTTTATGTTTTCTTCTTTGTTATTTGTGGAATGCAGCAAACGTTCCGTCAACTTCAACTCAGCAGTAAATCAAGCCAGTCTTCGTCACACCGGATCTTCAGGGTGAGCTAATGCTTCTAGCTTGGACTGGGTCTTCTTCTTCAAGTCTTGATGCCTTGAACTTCCGGCATGGACTAGCTTTTTAGTTATTTTTGTTCTTAGACATTCCTAGTTTAGTGAATTGAGATAGATGTTCTTGTGATGATGACTTCCAGATTTTGGGGATATTAATAATAGTTTTGAATTGTTTTATTAATGAGTTTAAGTCTTCCGCATTTCTTTTGTTGATATTGTATTTAAAATGTTAAAGGTTAGATTGGTTGGTTCGCTCACATAGGAGAGTAAATGTGGGTGCCAGTCGCAGCCCCGGTTTTGGGTCGTGACATTTAGTTATCTTAGTCAGTGTGTGAAGTTTGGTTAAGTTTGGAGGTCAAACTTCCAAGAACGTCCATGACGTTCGGAAGATAAGACTTAGAAAGTGTTCTTGCGTCTTGATATGTTTGAGTGAAGTTTATTTGTTTTTTTTAAATCTAAATTGATATGGGATTTCCTAAGACCGATAATACATAGTTTAGGAGTTTAATGTCCAGGTACGACCCTTAGAAGAGGGCCCAAGACTTAGCACCAAAGCTGCTAAATCACTACTCCATCGACGGAGGCAGTCTACTGGACGTAGACAAATAGACACCCCATCGAGTAGGGGGCATATTCCCATACTTAGTGGGAGTCTCTCCCCCCCCTCCCCCGTGAAGCAGCCTCTGAAACCATCGGTACCTAGCATGACGGGTCGTCGACCCATCGACGCCGAGTAGCTTGGGGTGTTTTGTTTAGATTCACCCCAAGTATTTTATTACCCTAGTAAAAAAAATTTAGTTTTTTTAAGTTATATTAAGTTAGTTTTTAGGTCCTTGACCTAGAAAACACCCCTCATTTCAAATAGTCAAACTCCCTCTCTAAAGAAAACTCTGTCAAAAACCACAATTGGAGCTAAGACTCAAGGAGGGAAATAATAGCTTGTTTAAACATGAATCTTCATCAAAAACTCGTGGTTTTCCTTCACTTAGAGTTATGGTATCCATCCTTGAACCCTCTTCCATTCAAAGAGTCATTTCAAAAATATCTGAAAAAGGGTTTCCAAACTATATTTCCTTTTATCTTTGATTTTAAGCATGGATCTTTTTTGTAAAAGTATTTTAATGATTTAAATGTGTTTATTCTAGTTTGAAACATGATTTAATGTCAAAAACATATCTAATGAAAACATGTTTGTGCATATTTCAAACTTTTAGCTTGAGTAATGGATTAAATGAGCATGTTTGTGTAGAGAATGAACTTTGGTTTTCTTGTATTTTTATTATGATTTCAGTACTTTCCTAAGGTTCTTATTATGATGAAATATTGAAAAATTTATTATAGGTGATGATGGCATGGTTAAAAGGTGAGTTGCTTATATTGCATAGTTCTTATTATAAATTGCTCTTGACTGGTATGGTCTACTTTCTTGGTGGTGGTGTTTATTTTATGAACTTGATATTAAATAGTTTGTATTTTTAATATGGTTTAAGGTGCTAATGGGTGAAATGAAGTAATTTTGACAATGAGTCTTGCATTGTGTTTTGTGAAGTTTGTATTGGTTGTGTGACCTAGATTATGTATAAATAAAGTATGTGATCATGTGAAGCATGTAGAGTGTGTGTTTTGATGAATGAAGGTCTAAAGCATGCATAGAAGTTAATATGAATGAAATAATGCTTATATTCAAGGTGTGCTCAGATGTACTTATACACACTTAATTGAATGTATGAGGTAAAGTTGACTAAAGAGGGGAGTCTTGGGGTGAACACTCTTCGTGAGTTGAGATGAAGTGTTTAGTAGCAACCCCATTATTCCTAATGAGTTATCTTAGATAGGCTGGAGGATGAATTCCCTTCGTAAGTTGAGATGTGGTATTCACTAGGTATCCTTGACCTATAGTTTATAATGTTGCAAATCTGTGTGGAATTATGCCTGGAACCGAGAGGATACGAAAGGGAGGTGGATAACACTTCGTGAGTTAAGGCGTTTTATTTCCAATGTACCTATTGAGATGAGTACTCCTCATTATTAGAGAATAAGTTATTTAGTAGCAATCACCTTTTCCCGTAACTATTTTCCCACATAGGTGTAGCTATTGGGAAATCCATGTAAAAGCTAAGAAGTATGACATTTCTCTAGTCATGTGAGGATCCCTCATCCGATAGGGGTTAATATCGGTATTCCATGTCTAGCTCGCATTGTCTTTGTTGGTTAAGCTAATTTCCACAAAAGAATTGATTATACTATGATATCATATGTATTTTGTGGTGTTGTGAATGACTATGGTGAAGTGCTCAATCCAATAGAACCCATTAGGAGCACTAAGTGGGAATAATAGTATGGGATGCTATTTTAATATTTCACTTATTGTGAACTATACCTCTTATGTTAAAGTATACTTTCATGAAATTCTTGTGAATGAGTGTTATGGTGTGATGTTATGAATAATTATTGTGAAGTGCTTGAGTTAATGGAATCCATTAGGAGCACTAAGTGGGAGAAGTATTATGGGATGTCACTCTCACATTCCACTTTGTGTGACCTATATTTCCTATGAGTGTGTTGCATAGGTTAGCCAAGATCATGGATTCAATTTCCTAACGAGGTAACCCTAAGATTTGGTGGTCTTAAGGGTCGCTTTGGTCTGCATTGAATGGGGTGTATGGATGATTCCTTCTTGTCACACCCTAGGGAAGATTAGGATAACCTTGGGTTGGGGAAGCTACAAAGAAAACTTGGACTGTGCCATTCAGTGTAAGGCCTTCACTATAAATGTTCAAAATGTTCACTGTATTGTTCATTTAAGCTTATTGTTAAGTTTCGAAAAAGTTAGTGTAACTGTCTTTTGGTTTGGAAATTATGTGATTCATTCTTTGAGTGTTAAATGATGGTTCTTATGTTATTTTTTCACTAAATTCAAAAATGTTATAATTATTTTGTATTAAAGCTTATTTTACTAAAAGTTCCTTTTTTACATATTTTTGCATATGTCATACTTAGTACATTGTCTTTTACTAATCCATACCTTTCTATACTATATAATTATAGGTTGGAAGCTTTTGAAGGTTTAAAGATGAAGCTTGGGAGAGTTCCTCTCAAGACAAAGTATGTCCTCATATATTTGAGGGCATAGACCTTTTCTTAGTCTCTTATTTAAAGACTAATTATGTATTTATTTTCAATTTAAAGGGATGTGTCCTAAGATATTCTAATATCGTGTCTTATGTTTTTCTTGTGACGATAAGATATATCTATGAAAGACTAGGTTTTAATAATTGTTGATGAAAAATTTAATCGCCGCACTACTTTTCATGTTTTATATGATGAACGGTAGTTAAAGGGATTGTACAAGACCCAAGAGGGTCAAGTACTCGTTGCCATGATTCGAGGGTTTTCCCTTACTTCTGGGGGGTGCTTTAGGATCGTGACACACGTCCTGTCAAGGGATATTTTCTTGGAGAAATTATTCTTAAAATGTAAAGAAAATTAGTATAAAGGAAACATCATATTAAGTGTATAAAAAAATTGAAGTGAAGTATTTCTTAAACTTCTCATAGCTTCTCATTCATGTGTTTGGTCCGCTTCACACCCATTAACACGGTTGTACTTCAGGGGACTTTATGAAACCCTAATACATTTGAACTTCATTCTATAAATACAATGTTTCTCAATACACAAGACTACACTCTAGACGTGACATAGTTTAAACAGCCACGGGTAACCCTTAAGTAAATCACATGGCATATCATGACAATGAGAAATTATACAGAACTGCATTACCATGAATGTTAAATAAAACCTCAAATATCTAGGCGTAGCATAAAATAGAAAAAAAAAGAACACAGATGTGCAGAAATATTAATATCCTAAATAGGCTGTAATCATAAGCGTGTTGCTAGGAAAAGCCTTAGTTCATTCAAACAATATAAAAATTGAAAGGTAAAATATGGTGAAAAAAAAATATAATTGGTAATATTGATAAGATTTTGTACAATAATCCTGATAGGATGCATCAGCAACTATAATATGAAACAACATAGTTAGGAAAGTATGTCGTTGTTATTAAAAATATACTATTTATCGAGAAATGCAAAAATAATGTATAATAACATAATAATTATGAAAAATTGACAATTCAATAACCAATTAAACAAAACCTCAAAACTAATTAGCTGATTCTGCAAAACATAGTTTATGATTAATGATGTTTTATGAAAATCATTGTCATAAAATATTTCATTTAGGTAAGATGCCTTCAGCTGACATAACCCATGTGAGCTACATTATTGAGTCCATTCTTTTGCTCCACACCAAAATTAGTGTTTCCTACTTTCAATGGTGAGGATCATGAGTTTGAGATTCGGTTGATGCACCACCTAAATGCAATGCAGATAAAGTCCTAATGGGGCATATAGTTTTGGTTAAGGGGATTGCTACTAAAGGTATCACCCTTTAATTAGTGAGCCTTCATCCCAAGTTCTACTCAATGCTAAGTAAATATTTAATGAAAAACATGAATAATCCTAGAAATAACAAAATGGTAATATTTAAACATTGATGGAAAATCTGATAATCATAAGGGTAGATCCTTAAAATCATGATATATAACATAATCGGAGAGACATTGAACATCAATTCATCTAAATAATGATAATCATATTAAATGAATGATTTTTATGTGAAAGCATCCATTATTCATGAAATTATTTAAAAAATAGTTCATGCATATTACAATAGCTTTGCTTTGATCATAAAAATACCTATATAGTTGGGTTCGTGAATGTATCATAGATAATATTTAATTAGGATCAAATCACGCGTAATACGAACAATAATGAAGAATAAAGAACAATTTAATAAGAACACACAATAAAGCATGAAACCTTTGAATTAGTGAATAATCAAGGAATATGACATTCATATTTCTTTGAGACTAAACGGGTGAAGCCAAACACAATGATGTAGCTACCACCGATCTGATTAAGAACCAAGGTGAAATATTAGAAGACTTGAAGCTTTATAAACTGTTCATGATTTCTTGGGAGAAAATTCTTATTGGAGGGTTTTTGAATATGGAAGAATGAACGTGAATGGGATGTTAGTGATCTTAGGAATCAGCTTTTCGAAATAGGCCTAAATTGACATTGTATAAAATCAATAGAGTAAAAAATATAAACTACCCTTGAGAATCACTATCGAACATATATCATATTCACATGTATGGAGCTTAATTCCATTAAGGACTATTGATCCTTTTCTGTATAAGTCATTAAAAGTTTTATGTTTGAGAAGTCTCAACTATAACCCTCATTTATTACTAGAAAATACTTATATGGACTCTATTTTTAATATTGTACAACCAAACAACAAAATATCCACGTTTTTAAAGAATGATCAACAAACCACTATCTATGACTCATAGACAAATGTACTAGAAACTCTATGTAAAAGACACTGTATTGAGAATACCTAAATCGTAAGATTATAACTATGAGACCAACTATAACTCGTGGTTCCATTTAAAATCACTTATAAAGAGGCCTCTACTTTAGATGTTTTGGGTCTTGTTATGAGGCCTCTAGTTTAGAAATTCCATGGCATGTTCCTACGAACATATCCAATACTTGTAAAAGCATTGATGATCTTTAAACCCAACTAATTACCACATAAATCAATTTTCTGAAATCCTAAGTGTAATCCACAATTAGTTTACACGAACCATAAACCTTACTATGACCCATAAATATCTCTCGCAAAACCCAAACTACAGATTTCTATTACACTTTTCCTAATATGGACTAAGAAACATCTCAGGTGTTATAGATTACCTACTATAAGATTACAAAAGGGTTCATTCCTAACACAATTTACCGTCACGACCTAAACCTACACTTTGGACGTGGCCGGCACCTGAGAACCATTCTTGGTTAGTAAGAGAACCCTTATCATTGGTGACTACAACTAGAAGACTAACTCATGCATACAAAATCTTTAAAATAGAATAAAATAATATATTTAACTCTCCATAAAAGAGTAAACATCATTCTTTCAAACATTTCATAAAATAAATGAACCATCTGTTGAAACACTATTGTCTATCTATGAAGACTCCAACTGAAAAAGATAATAGTAAAAACAAGACCCACAACATCCTAACAATCTATATAATTGAAAGTCCAAGTAGAACCCTCAATAAACATGGATGCTCATCATAGTTTACTTGAACTGCATGTGGTATCAACGAAGCGCGTACTGATGATCTTTACTACATAAATTTTCATCATGAAGGGATGTTGGACAAATGGCTCCATATATGGAATATAAGAGCATGTAAGTAGAATTCTAAAGAATAAAAATAATCTTAGATTTGTTGAATAAAAACATACTTACCTCTTCTAAACTAACTCAACTCAACTAAAATATATGATATTCACATCAAAGGTATACTCAAGGATGCTCAAAACTACTCAAACTTACTAAACTCAAGAGTACTAGTGGATAAGTTACTCAACTTAGTGATGAGGTGCTCAACTAAGTGAAATGGGACTCAACTCATCAATAAAGTACTGGACTTAATGAGACATAGTTGAACTCAACATACTTAACTCTTGATACTCAACTAAAGATAATGCAACAATAAGAGATACTCTATATGGAAAAATTTTAAAACCATAGATAGAAACTTAGTTTGGTTAAGAATAAAATAACAATTCAATTTATATATAATAAAATATAAGATAACCCTGTGGGAGGTTTTGTAACCTACAACCATCATTATGAGTTATATGATGATACATTGTCTCGCCCACGCCTACAGAACTGACCTATACTCTAAGAGGTTATAGAACCTTTCGACAAAGTTTATCTACTAATCTATGCTAAAAAGAATATTGTTAAAAGTATGACCCTTTCTACTCACGATGGCTAAATGATTATGGAGACGTGTGCTATTATGAACTAATCCCCATATCGAAGCTCAATACTACTTCAAAAATATACTCAGCTCATACATTTAAAAATATAAATCTTTCTTTGTGGTTTGAGATTATTACTCAAAAATTATCTCAAAACATTTCTTTGAAATGGTGTTTCCTTTTATTTTAAATGTAAAAACATTTAATTTTGGGAATGCTTCCTTCCCATATATAACTTTTATGAAAATAAAGAGGGCTCTAGTTTTTCTCATTTCAAGTGCTCAAGTAGCAAAAAAATCAAATACTTCACAATAAAGTTCATGCCAAACTATGGACACGAACAACAAAATTTAAGGTTTTCATTAACTATCAATAGAATTCAATACTCAAGATTCAACAAGTCAGAACTCAATAACTTCAATAATACTACTTATTTCAAAAATGCATAATGTTTCATGCGGAAATTATGGGCATGAACTAGTCAACTCAAAGACTCAAAGATCGTCACCACCGGGGAGCACACTCTATAAGTAACATGGCGTACTTGACCTCTTGGAGGTCTTATAAAAGACCATATTTATCATACATCACATTCGCATAGGTAAATTTAGCAAAAAAATTAGAACTTTCATAACACATAATATGCTACAACATCACTCCCATTATATATGTAACATCCCGAGACCATACCCTAGAAGCGACATAGACCACATGACATAATGTGGAATCCAGTGTCTTGGAACCCTACACCAAAAGAAGGCAGATTACTTGCCAATGTAGTACAAAAACATGAGCATAGCTACTACGTGGATCCAATAGCTAGTAATCCTATGGGGGCAATATAATTGAAGAACTAAGAGATATAGTTTTGACCCTCTTTATTATACATGCATTGTATTCTCCGATCTCAAGAATACATTAATTATCCTCTCTTCCCTATGTTGGAAGGGACACTCTTCACGCTAGTTCACTCGGTGCAAAGCTACAGTCTATTTTGAAATGTCTTTAATGTCTTTATTAATCATCATAACTTATTGTAGGTCATAGGGTCTAACCTTGTATAAACATCATCATCATCATAGCTCAATAAGAAATGAATGAATATTTTCCTTTCATTATAATTCATATAGGTGAGGTTAGCACATTAACATCTTCATATCATGACAAGGGACATTGGTAAATCATTCAAAATCCTTATAACATTTACATAATAAGCTAACACCTCAGAGTCATTGTCAATACATATCAATTCAAAACTCATACCACCCTATCAATTTTGATAAAAAACAACATCATAAATTAATCACATTTAACCACAATTGGACGTAAAGGATAGGGATCATAAGACTTAGCATGTCTCCGTCATAATTCATCATCAAGGTATTAACATTAACCCTTAATTCAACCCAATTAGGGTATATCATCATCATAATTCAATAACAAACATGATAACCAAGCTAGAAGAATCACTAGATTACAATTAAATACTAGATCATAGCTTAAGACAAGATACCTAAGTCAAATGCACAACATACTTCGTAACCTAGATCAACCTCTGAAGAACTAGAAAAAACTCTAAATTACCATAATCATTCATGATTATTGTAACAAAATCATCTAGTGGTAATTAAACATATAACCATGTCAGTTGAGCTAATATAACCTAATTCATATCAAGATTATAACCTTTGGTTAAGGGGTGAATATCATCTCCTACAAACTAGACTGAACCAACAAGATATATCATAATTATGTTAAAATAAATGTTAATATATTCATAATATCCAAAATAAATCATCAAAAATAATTTATAACATTAATTTCGAGATTGGATGAAACCCACTCGATAACTCAAACTTTTCAAATAACTTTTGATGGAACCCTTTGAGGAAAGAGGTCTGAATGGTGAATTAGATCTCATACCTTAGTAATTAATAATTAATTATGGAGTAAATTATCCATTGTCATCCCTTTAACCCACTCTTAGCTTGGTCTTAAATGGTGTGCTTCATTAGATAAAGAAAGAAGAGGGAAGGAAGAGAGGTTTGGTTTGTGAGTTATGAGAGTTTAGTTAGTCTAAATTAGGTTAGGACTTTAAATAGGGTGTTCACTAAGTTTATTAGACTTCCATTATACTCCAACTAATAAACTAACCCTTTATTTAACTAATTGGAATTAACTAAAAACGTGCAAAAAAATCTAATCCCTCATAGACGAAACATCAACAAACATTTCATCTATGCGTCGATAACCAGCCACCCATTTCGTGTTGCACATCCGACGATGAGTTCAAAGAGTGGTCCAAATGGACCATTATCCAAAAAGTCTAAGTATTCTTCGAAAGATGGCATCGATGCCCCGTTGATCCTAACACGTTAGGTTAACTCTCCTCGTGAGTGCACACTGCCAAGACAGTGTTTTTGTCTCAAAAATGAAAGAGTCCTACTCAAGGGTCCTTGGGGATTCGTACTCGGACATTTCGATCATGAAACAACTTAAACAAATGTTGGAAACACTTCAACCAAATTTCATGAATTTCCGACTCCTAAAAGCTACTGAAATAGGCTAAGGAACACTAGTACCTCCTTGAACTAGTATCTGGAGGTCATGGATGTTCTTGGATGTTTTGGTATCTAGACTTCCTAAATGACTTATATTCATTATAAAGGACCTTGAATTTTTTAAGTGTTACACAACTCGATCTTCACATGTGTTTCATGAGTTATTAATGTGTTAAAATAGTAATTTTTAGTTTTTTAAGTCAGTTTTTTATGTTCGGAGGTCAAATGTCAAGGGACGACCAAATCATTTACAAACTAGCCTTGTATGTGCTAGTGTGTCCTTACATGTTGTATGTGTTTTTTTATGTTTTGTTTGTTGTCTAAAAGCAGTGGGTATGACCCTAAAACCTAGAAGGATATGTATAGGGTAAAAATGTCTGGTTACAACTCCACAAGGACCGCCCTAAGGGTTCTTGATGAGGAACCAACCCTTAGACAGACAAGCTGCCCAACTCAGCCAAAGTTGTTCTTTGGTGAGATGACTTATATACCATGGTTTCACGGTATTTTTAATGGGTTTCCTTAGTTTAAGTGTGTGTCCAAAAGCCTTTTTGGATTGATTTTTATGTATGTTTCCCTTTATTTGAAGGAAACCTTTCTAAAGTTGAACGCGGAATTTTTTGAGTTAGAAATGCAATAAAGTTACCACCTACGCGGTCTGTCGTGCCTGTGACGGTTCGTAGGTGGCATCATAGTGAAGCTGCTGAAGGAAGATGGGGAAGTTTGACCAAGTGTGGGGTTAGGAAGTGCATAACGGACTCTCGTAGCGATGACGGTCTATCGTGTAGGTTCGTCGTGATGATTAGAGAAGTAGACCCAATAACAAAATTCCAAGAGTTTATGTGTTATGGAACGGAGACCCTCGACCTACTGTCGTGCTTGGAATGGTACATCTTACCTGCCGTCGAGGGTAATGAAGAGAGCAGCAGAAGAGTTTGCAAAGTATGGGACGACGGAGTACATGACGGCCCATCATAACAGCGATGGTCTGTCACTAGGTCTGTCGACCCAGCAGCTTTTTGACAGATTTTCAGCAATTAGAGTCCTTCTTTTATTAGGTTTTTATTTTTTATAAATAGTTGTAAAAACCTCATTTTTGGGATTAGACTATTGGTTATTAGACATTTTCATGTTAGATTCTTTGTTAGTAGATTATTTTGATTATTACACTTTGGATTGTTACACTTTTCTCTAGAGTTGGTTGTTGGTGATTTTGTCAATTAATCAAGTAAATTTTTGGATTTTATTCTTTCTCATTGATGTAAGTGCATGAATTCTTATATTATATATATGAATATTGTGATTATGACTAGGGGTAACTAAATTACATAACTAGGGTTGTGCGAACCATAGGTGAATAATGAGTTAAAACCTAATTAAAATAACAATTCTAGAAAAGTGTCTTGCATGTATTGATAATTCTTTCATTTAGAAGTCTTTTTGACGGATGGCCAACATTAGAACTAGCCTTAATGCTACTTGCTGGACCAAGGAGGTAGATAATAGGAAAAGAATTATCAACATATAATTAGTGTATACTATCTAATAGGCTAGTATTGATTGGTACATGGTAATAATTTAGTCAAATATCAAATACAATGTGTAATATGAGGTAAAGGTAAGGGTTAGTATAGCAACACACGTAGCCGGACCAAGGTACGGAGTGAAATTTTCTAGATGCCGGACCAAGAATTTATAAATACATAACTTATCACTTTGCATGCAAGATACTAGTAAAGAATTGTTATAGTTAGAATTTAGGAACCTGTGGGGAACAGGTAAATACTAGTTACTTTTATTAATTGACTAAACTCCAACATTTGAATCTGTTAGTTGTCTACTTTAATTTAGCTAGTTATTTTCATCCATTTAGAAATAAAAAAACCCCTTTTTATTGTCTTTGTTTTCTAAGGAAATAATTGACTAAATAATAGTAATAATAGATTGAAGTTAAGTCTGAACTATTTTCCTCGTGGAAGCGATCCCAACCTCATTAATTGGGTTCTTTACTTGATACGACCGCTCTACTTCTTATTTGAGAAGTAAGTTTGAGAGTATCAAATTTTGGCGCCGCTGCCGGGGAAAGTCGCTTTTAGATTAACTTAAACTTATTACAATAGTTTAGTCGATATTTTCGTAATTTTAGTTTGTTTATTGTTTTTTATTTCTGCAGAACTATCTTCCGCGTATGCTAAATACACGAAGAGGAAGAGAACCCTTGTTTCCCTACGATCACGAATTTGATCATACACTACGTAACATGAATTGAAACATGGGTATTAATGATGATGATCCAAACAAGAACATACCAGCTCCGTTTGATGTTCATGGTCAGTTATTACCCAATGCTCCGGGTGAAAATCAATAGAGTGGAAAAAACCCTCTCAAGGTCCTCAAGAATACTACAGAGGCTATGACAATATAGCAGACTCTGATGGGTCACTTTTCTCTACCCCTCTACCAGTAGGAAACACCTTAGTGGTAACTATTAGGCTGATGCAAATGCTCAATGCCATAGGTTTGTTTTAAGGGCTACCTTCTGAGGATCCACATGCCCATATAGCTAAGGTAAGGGCAGTGTGTAAAAGTAGTGTAGCGAGGCATGATTTGGATTTGGATGTAATAGGTCTAAGATTCTTTTATCTCTCATTGACTGGAGATGCTAATATTTGGTTTAATAAGAAACCTTATAACTCATTTTTCACTTAGAACAAACTAAGGGACGTTTTCTCAGCACGCTACTATCCGGTCTCCACAAATACAAATCACGAAGACAGTGTGAACAACATTGTTGCACTACCAGAGAGTCAATTACTAGTTCTTATTATAGATTCACCTCATTTTTAGAAGAGTCCCAAATCACCGCATAGATCATGAGTCACTGAAGGAATACTTCTGCCGGGGACAGGATGATAATAATAAAGCGGTGTTGGATACCATAGCGGGTGTTTCTTATGGGGATTGTCATTATGCTGAGATGTCTGAACAGTTAGAGAAAATCACCCAAAACAATAAAGCTTGGAGTACTAGGAAGTCAGACACTGGGAGAAATACCTTTGTAGTATAATCCACTCACAACCTTGCCACAGATAATATTCGTGAAGAGATGGCTCAGATGATAACTAAGCTTGGGTTGGTATTAAAACATATCACTGGGGTGCAGAAAACATAAATGCAGTTAAATACTTGTCTAAACCACCACCACCAAATGATGAATGCTATTATGAGGAGAATTCTTATGTGGTAAATGAACAGCCAGGGGGGAGGATTCCGACCGCCTGCCAAAGGTTCAAATCTAGAGAATTGGCGCCAAGATCAAGGAAACCAACGTCAAATCTATGGTAACTATAAAAGTGAGGTCATTATGTCCGAGATGGAAACTACAACAGCAGCAACAACTTCAACATGGGTAACTATGGTAACAGAAATGATAGGAATGGGCCCTATGTCAATCCTCAAAATCGTGAAGTTACTCCTAGGGATGGTGGAGATAGTATGGCACGAGTTGAGGATTTGTAAAAAAAATGAGGAGGAGGTTCGATGTTAATGATGAGCACATTAAAGAGTTAAGGAGTGATTTAGCGGGTATTGGGCAGAAACTCAATACGCATGCAATATCAATTAAGTAGATTGAGTTGCAAATGGACCAATTATCCGCGACTGTGAACTAACGAAAACCGGTTACTCATCCTAGCAACACTGTCCAAAATCCAAAAAATGATGAACATTGTATGACAATCAATAATCGGGGTTGTAAGCAGACCATTGACCCACCTATGCCATCTAAGGAGAAAAAGATGACAAAAGATAATGATAAAGTGTTAGAGGTTAATGGTGAAGTAGAAGATAACACTGGAAATGATGTTTAAGGGCCTATAAAGATAATTCCCATGCCTAGACCACCACCCCCCTTTCCTCGGAGATTAGTGAAAAAGACTGAGGATGGTAAATATCGGCGTTTTATAACAATGTTGAAGAAGCTTTCTATCAATGTACCTATGGTAGAAGTTTTAGAACAAATGCCCGGTTATGCCATCTTTATGAAAGATCTTGTTACAAAGAAAAGATCTGTCACTTTCGAGGATGATGATAGAATGCAGCATTGTAGTGCTATTGCTACAAGATCTCTCGTACAAAAGAAAGATGATCCGGGTGTGTTCACTATTCCTTTTACAGTCGGGTCATTACATTTTGCGAAAGCATTATGTGATCAGGGGGCAAGCATAAATTTCATGCCCCTCTCGTTTTATAAGAAGTTGGGTTTGGGTGACCCAAAGCCCAGTGCGATGAGGCTACTGATGGCCGATCAAATGGTGAAAAGGCCTATAGGGATACTCCACGATTGTGCTACTAAAAGTGGAGTCCTTCATATTTCTGGCAGATTTTTTTATTCTTGATTATGAAGTCTATTTTGAAGTGCCTATTATTATTGGGAGGCCATTCCTTGCTACGTATAGAACCGTAGTTGATATAAAAAAGGTGCAGATGAAATTTTAGTTGACAATGAAGTAGCAACCTTTAACATATTTAGGTCCATAACGCAGAGTGGTGAGCTCAAATCGGTATTTTCTATATCCTACAGAGAAAACATGAATAAGGACCATGACCTAAAAAGTGAAAATGGAGAGTTTATGGTTGGGGATTTGGTGCTTTTAGACAATTCTATGTTGCGTTGGTTTCCGGGAAAGCTCAAGTCCAAATGGACTGGCCCTTACTTGATTTCTCAACTATTCCCTCATAGAGTAGTAGAGTTAGCAACCAATGAGAGTGTGAGGTTTAAGGAAAATGGAAAATGAATGAAACTCTATTTAAGGCATGCTGAATCGGTGAATGAAGTGATTGAGGCATACCATCTTGATGAAGGCTGAATAATCAAGTGTCCTCAGTCGTGCCGCAACGTTAAATCAGACGCTGGTTGAGCAACCCAATACTTATAGTTTTCTTTTAGTAATGGTAGAATTTTCTACTAATAGGTTTTAGATTTGCAGGCACATCACCAGGAAATTCTACAGAAAATCACTCTGAAACAGTCACTGACGAACACATCAACGGACCGTCACGCATGCGACGAACCGTCATATGAGTCCCTCGTGCCACGTATGTCTTTCTTTTACTTTCTAAACTAGTGCACACGTGACAGAACCAATGACGATCCGACCTGGTTTTGGATAATTTAAAAAATTGGCAACCTTTAAAAAATCCACCCCTTCATTCCACCCATTTCCTTCCTTCTTTCTCCTATTTTACCTCTCTTTTCACATCAAACTTCCTAACCCCCTTCTCTATCAACCGATCATATCCTCAATTTCCCTATTTCCGAATATCTCCTTTCTACAGGACGGAGTCGGTTGCTGTGATTCTTTTTTTGATCACCAAGTACCTTCCTCGCTTTTTTTCTCAAATTTTCAGGTATGTGTCTCTTATTTCTACCCATTTACATTGCATTTTTTAAAATTCATATTAGCCTATTTCTTTTTACTGGGTCGTCATGCTTTGATCAAATTTTGCCTGACCTAGGTTAACAATCCTTAATTTTCACAGTTAAAACTCTAGAAATAGGAGCTTTACCATTGCTAGTTTGCTAGGTCTTTGGGTTAGACACATGTAGGTTAACACTAAAAATTCCATTTGAGATATAGGGGATGATTGTGGCATCCGTAATTCTATCACTGCATGATAGAACGAGACCCCAATGATGGACCGTCGTACCCACGACGGACCATCATAGGGTCTGTTCCAACACCCCTAACACCTCGTTGTCAAATTTTGTCAAAGTTTCCACCAACTGACACATGCAACGGTCCGTCTTGCAAAATGTTCTGGTTGTAAAAGACCTTATTCCGAAGGGTCTCCCACTTTTTCCAACTGTCGTCTTACGGACATCTACAATTTACCATCATCCCCACGATAATCCGTCCTACATTACCGTCGTGATGGTAAAAGACCCATCCGCTGAAGGTCTCCATACATTTTGTAAGTGTCCTCTGACGGACAACCACGATGGACCGACATACCCTTGACAGTCCATCCTGCACAACCATCGTGACGATCAGAGACCTCTCTCCGAAGGGTCTCCACGATGGACATCGACGATGGATCGTCATTGTCACGACGGTCCGTCTTGCTTATCCGTCATACTTGTCAGAGACTTTCCTTCAAGGGTTTCGACATCAATATAGTTGAAGTAAGACATGACGGACCCCATGATGGTGAGTCGTAATCACGATGAGCAGTCACCTGGTCCATCGTGTTTCTCTGTTACTACAGAAAAGTCATTACAGCTTAACTCTTATATTTTTTTTTCATTTTTGCTCGTATTGTTTGCTCCTTCTCGTACTAATATTGATTTTTTACAAATACTGTCTCTTATGACACCAAAACAAGATCGAGTTTACACACGTGGGCGGTCAAAGTATGTCGCCCCGTGTACCCGCCTTGTCATGGGCTTTGATGATGAGTGTGTCCCTGAGTACATGCCCTCAAGCACTTCCACTCCACCACGAGATGCACGTCCTAGCAGAGCTACGCCCAAAAAGGTGGAGTATGGCGTAGTTACTGCCTCCCAGTCTGATGAGGAGCGTATACTGAGAGGCACACCTTCCAGGTCAGCTACTCATAAAGAAGGAGCGTCTGGCTCCTTAGAAGTTTCGTGGTCGGTGGAAGACTCCGGGTGTGCTGATGTCCCTGTACCCGCCACAGCTGCACAGTCGGCTTCATCTGATGAGGCTGATAGTTTTGATTCCACTCACGGTTTACTGACTTGTGCTCTCACCCCGATTGCCTACCATCCCAACCGGTGGTGTATCGACGGGCAATATCAAGTTTATTAAGATGTAATGTTTCTGAATGATAAAGAATTCATGACACGAACCCTTACACTAGAGAGGCGGGTCCTTACGGGAAGTCTCCCTACTATGCCAGAGATCCAGAATCTCTTACAACACACCGACTGGCGTGCACAGCGCATTCTTTGGGCCGTTGTAGTGAAGAGTTGGTCCGAGAGTTCTACACTTCTTACGTGGCTACTCTCTGATCACAGATTGATAGGTGGTATTCCCCGCCAAAAAGGACCCACTTAAGCATGTCCGAGTATGTGGCATTTAGGTCGATATCTCCCTGCCTATCATGCGCCGGTATCTATATGGCGAGGATGTTGATGCCAACTTGACCCCTGTCACCGCCGAGTTAAACTACCCATGGCAAATTGTAAAATTTGACCAATTCTTGCGTGAGCCATCGCTTAAAGAGACCACCAAGAGATGGATGGGCCTCCACTTGTCTGTTGAAGGAGAGGGTGCCGACTGGGTAACAAAGCCGAATGGAGCCATCAAGAAGGCTAAATTGACCTTCACTGCTAAGTTCTTATAGTTGATTATCAGCGCCTGCCTTTCCCCCACGACAGCTGATAATATAGTCACATGGGATAGTGCAATTTTGATGGCTGCGATGATAGCCGGGTTTGAGGTGGACTTTGTTTGGCTTCTAAAGGGGGTCATGCACGAGAGGTCTTTTAAGGTCACAACTACTTACCCTTTTTCGTGCATGATATTTCCATATGCAGGTCTGCAGGTTTGCCAATCTGGCACATTGATCTACTCAAGACTCCGCTGGGCACTGTTGATATCGGCATCATCAGGGATGAGGCCAATGACTTAGCGTCATGCAGAGGGCCCCGTCAAGAGTTGCCTCCACTTGGTGAAAAGATGGTTGATACAGTATCACATTCTCGGACTGCTATGCAGGCTGCTTCTGAAACCACTGACACTACCTCGGTTGAGTCTATCCCGCTCTGGTTCCGCTTGCTAGGGTCCAGAAATTAGAGAAATAGATGGCTAAACTTATGCATCACATCCAGCCTTTGATGGAGAGGTCTATTCCTGAGGCAGAATAGCACTTGTTGCGAAAAATGGTCCAGCAAACAGAGCGGAAGATCGCTGAGGTTCATCAGCGCTTGGACGCTTTTGAGTTACGGGTGCTATCCCGGCCATCCCCTCAGGTGGATGTGTCGCCCCTTAGGTGATGACGACCTTATTTTCCACTTCTGAGATTCTACAACGTCTCCCTCGAGAGCATGCCAAGAGGTGTAAGGGTCGAGAGGAGGATGAGGCTAGAGCACGAAAGAAGTAGCTCCATGAGATGGAGGCTGCGAGGAGACCCTCGCTTGCTGATGAGGAGGCGTATCGGATTGGGGCTGTAGAGTCAGCTGCTGGGGCATCTAGCTCCAGAGATGTGGCAATTACGGGAGGCACTGCAGATAGTGTTGTTGCTGATAAGGACACTATTGAGGGTGTCCAGACTACAGAGGTAGTGGGTTAAGGGGAACCAGACCCACCAGCTTGCTGATCATCGACGCTTTGCGCTCTAGTTTTGCTTCACCTACCACTCTCGTATTTTAATTTTTTATGCATTGGGACAATTGCATGTCTTTTTGTTGGGGGTGGGGTAAATGAAAAGTGAGTGCTAGGGTGAAGTTTTAGTAGCCCAATTCACTATCCTCTTTAGGGGTTTTCTTGCCTATGTTCTATTTCCCCAAGAGACTAATTATTATTATTGTTGAACCAGCAGATTTATATCTTGTGTACATAGTTTAACTCTGAAGCATGATGGCTAAAATGATATCCTGATGAAATGAATATGATGCATGACAAGGCATAGTATTTGATAAATGTGCGTCTCTAAGCATGACATAGAGATACATCACTGCATGACCCTAAGTCTAAAATTCGAACTGGGTGTCTGATAATCTGGTAGAGTAGTGAGATGTCAAGTGAATATGAGGAAGATTTGAATAGTCCACTATTTCTACTGAGCTAGAACTTGCCTGGTTAGTCCAGCTAAAAGTAAATTGTAATAGACAATTAGGAAAGGATCGTAGGCTCTTATTCAATATAGCACATTTTTAGCCTAGATAAAAAAACAAATGAAATTAATCCATCTTTGATCCAAATGATTTGAGCTTAAACTAGACCTTTCTTTTTCACCCCAAATGATCTTTTCTAGGAATAATGTGTTGGCCCTGGTCCCTCCTTGGACATGTGCACCTCAGCTTATGCCAAAAGCATATGTTGAGGGTGGCTAATGCAGTAAACAACCTTTTTAAGGCCCTGAAACAACTTTGGGAGTTGTGTACTTTGACTTATGGAAAAGCCATGAGTTGCGGGTGGCTATTATGAGGAATGTTCGGGAAAGTGGGGTTGAAAGAACAAAGAGAGAGAAATAAAAAAAGTAAAGTGACTCAAGAACCAGTTGAAAGAAAAGTAAAAAAATTATAAAATAAATAGAAGCAACAAAAGAAGAGAGTCACTTACACAAATGAAGAAAGAAGGGAAAATAATAAGGTGAAAGAATATGAGGAATTGTGCAAAATAAAATAATAAAAAGTGGTATGTTTAGACGATATGTCAAGGAGGGCAAAACGTCACTAAAGTATACCTAAACATACCCTTCCTCACCTTGAGCCTGTGTTAAAAGCTAAGAAATTCCTATCGTGATCCTAAGAGTTGTATAGCGAACTTAAAGCAGTGAAAATAAGGGCAAGCTTACGGCAATATGTATAATTGAGTTGTGAATTTGTTCTGAGAGTAAGTGTTGAAAAGTAATCCTTATAGTCAAACTCAAATCATTTTGTGAAAATTGAGGATGTTGTTTTGAAGTGAGGAAACTAGTTGCAATACCAGAAGTATTAGCACCTCATTGAGAAATTAAAGAGGAAAGGTGTTAGTGCATGGTGATTCTGTGTCATGGTCTAGTTCCACATAATTCAAGCCTAATAGTAATAACATTCATAAATATGATGAGACTGATCGGGATTGATAGCCATGTGATTGCAAAAGCTAAAACACGGATACTATTGCATAAATCTTTTTGTAGTGATTCATAATGCGTCGCTTGAGGACAAACAACGAATTTAAGTTGAGGATGTTGATATACCGTCATTTCACAATATTTTTAATAGTTTTTCCTTCAGTTTAGTCTGTGTCCAAAAGCCTTTTTGTATTGGTTTTTATGTAAGTTTTCCATTAATTGCAGGAAATCTGTCTAAAGTTGAACGCGGAAGTTTTTGAGCAAGAAATGCAGAAAAATTACCACCTACGGAGCTTGTGATTGTCCGTCATGCCTATGACGGTCCGTAGGTGGCGTCGTAGTGAAGATGCTGAAGGAAAATGGGGAAGTCTGACCAAGTGTGGGGTTACGAAGTGCATGACGGACCGTCGTAGCCATGACGGTCCGTCCTGCTTGTTTGTTGTGATGATCAGAGGAGTAGTCCCATTACCCAAATTCCAAGTGTTAAAGTGTTATGGAATTGAGACCCTAGACGGACTGTCTTTCTTGGAACGGTCTGCCATACCTGCCGTCGAGGGTAAAGAAGAGAGCAGCAGAAGAGTTTGCAAAGTATGGGACGATGGAGTCCATGATGGCCCGTCATAACCGTGATATTCCATCACTAGGTCTGTCGACCCAGCCCCATTTTGACAGATTTTCAGCAGTTAGAGTCCTTCTTTTATTAGTTTTTTGTTTTTGAGTAAATAGTTTTAAAAACCTTTTTTGGGGTTAGACTCTTGGTTATACGACACTTTCATGTTAGATTCTTTGTTAGTAGATTATTTTGATTTTTAGACTTTTGATTGTTACACTTTTCTCTGCAGTTGATTGTTGGTGATTTTGTCGATTAATCAAGCAAATTTCTGGATTTTATTCTTTATCATTGAACTAAGTGAATGAATTCTTATATAATATATATGAATATTGCGATTATTAATCTGGGTAACTAAACTCCATAACTAGGGTTGTGGGAACCATAGGTGAATAATGAGGTAAAACCTAACTTAAATAACAATTCTAGAAATGTGTCGTGCATGTATTGATAATTCTTTTGTTTAGAAGTCTTTTTAACATATGGCCAATGTTATAACTAGCATTAAGGATACTTGCCGAACCAAGGAGATAGAAAATAGGAAAAAAATTATCAACATAGATTTAGTATATACTATCTAATAGGCTAGTATTGATAGGTACGAGGTAATAACTTAGTCAAATATCGAATATAATGCCTAATATGAGGTAAAGGTAACGGTTAGTATAGAAAAACACGTAGCAGGACCAAGGTACGGAATGAAATTTTCTAGATGTCGGACCAAGGATTTAGAAATGCATAACTTATCACTTTGAATGCATGATACTATGAAACAATTGTTATAGTTACAGTTATCAAATTAGGAACTTGTGGGGAACACGTAAACACTAGTTACTTTTATTAATTGACTAAACTTCAACATTTGAATCTGTTAGTTGTCAACTTTAATTTAGCTTGTTATTTTCATTCATTTAGAAATAAAAACACCCCCTTTTATTGTCTTTGTTATCAATTTAAAATTTTCAAAAACCCTCAAAAGTTCTTCTCTTCCAAATTTTCCCTCAAGTCCCCATTGAAGGTCTCTATGAGCTTAGGCTATGGACACCAATGAATTTCTTCTTCATATATCGTGGGTTTTTTCATAGTAAGGTATGGTATTTGATCGTTGAACCTTGTTTCATTATAGGACCAATTCCAAAGACTTTGCAAAAAGTGTTTCAAACCCAATCTTCTTGTTTCTTTGACTCTTAGCATGGGTGTTTGCCTGAAAACTTTTTTAATCGATGAAATATGTTATTTTCAGTGTTAGTTGATTATTTTAAATTTAAAACAACAATGAACCCATGCTAATAGATTTTTATCAACTTTTTGCTTATGGAGTGGGTTTAATGTACATGTTTAGGAAATATTAGCGTTTTATTTCTTTATGTTTGTAATATAAATTGCTAATGCCTTGTTATGCTTTTTTATGATTATTTTGTGAAGTTTTGAGAAAGGGTTGCTATGTCTTGTATTAAGGGTAAGTTGATTTATGATGTTTAGTTCTTATTGAAAAAATCGTGAGTTGTATGGTCCACCTTTTGTGGCGGTGTTTACGTAAATTATATTGCTATTTATGTGTATTGTGATTATAGCCTAAAAGGCATATCATGTGAAGTAAAGTGATTATTATGATGTATATTGAAGGCATATAATGTGAAGTATAGTGATGATTATGATGTATCTTAAAGGTATAGCATGTGAAGTAAGTGATGAATATGATGTATATGGTTGATATGGCTGATGAAGTTGTTAATGTATAACTGAAAGATATCATGTATATAAAGTATATGTATACGTGAAGCAACATAGTGAGTGGATCCTGATACCGTGTGAATTATGATGAATGAAGGTACGGACATGTTTTGAAGTCAAGCTATGAATGTGTTGATTATGTGAAAGTAGTACTCATAAGTACACACACATTATGAATGAAAGAATGAAGCTATGAATTTATGAATGATGTTATGAATGAAATGGGGGATTTGTATAGTGGACACTCTTCGTGAGTGGAGATGATATGTGTAGACCATCCCTACTATTCCTATAGTATGAAAATGGGGATTTCGGTGTTTACACTTTTTCTGAGATGCGATGATGTGTTTAGTAGCAACCTCACTATTCCCATGATCTTTCCAAGATAAGTTGTAGGTTGGATAGCCTGCATAAGTTGAGATGTGTTGTCCATATTAACCTCTAAGGATAAGTACCCTTCGTGAGTTGTCATGTGGTTCTAAATAGTTATTAGTTAACCTATTGTAAATGAATGTTTAAGACTCAGTGGGGGAGTTATGCTTTGCACCGAGATGATATGAAAAAGTGGTGGGAAAGCTTTGTGAGTAGCAATGATGTATAAAATATACCTCTTGTGAGGAGTGTTGGTTGATAGAAGGTGAATGAGTCACTTAAAAGCAATCTCCTTATCCCTTAACTATATGCCCGCATAGGAGTAGCTGTGTAAAACCCCATGTAAAGGCTCAAGAATTACCCTACCTTAGGCAAGTAAGAATCCCTCATTCGGTAGGGGTAAATACCAGGATTCCATGTCTAGCTCTCATGGTATATGTCGGTTCAAGCAATCATCCCACAAACGAATGTAATTAACTAAGTCTTCTAAAGGGTGTAATACCTAGGCTAGGTGGTGGAATGAGACACTATCTATCCATTGCACAAGTATGCATTTTGAGGGAGTCTTGATGCGTCCTCATGCGAAAGGATATGTATGAATGGGTCATTATTTGATGTAAATGAAGAAATGTGACTTTATGTCTAATAAAGGTGAAGCCTGTCGATTCTATGTGTACGATTTATGACAATTATGTAAATTATGAATACGATGTTCCTAGTCTTATCTAATCGTCAAGGAGCACTAAAGTGGAGGAAGTAGTATGGGATGCTACCTTCACATTGCAATTACTGTAACTTGAAGGTTTATTTAAGGATGGTTCTTATGTGAACTTCTTGAATGCAAGTATGTTCCTCTAGTGCCTTTAATATTGAATGTTGTCTTGTTAAGTGTGGTGAAGTATGCTTATCTTTGGTAGTCATAAGAATCATTTAGGTGTATATTAAAGAGATTTAAAGGGCTGTTTCTTCATGTCCTACTTTATTGAGTCTTAGGATAATTTTGGATAAGGAAAAATTATGGGAAATGAGTTTATTGTAAAGTGATTTCTTATGTTGAAAATATGAAAGTTTTATCCTATATGCTAAATGATGATCTATTTGGTATTTTGTGACTATATTCGTGAAGGTTTTACATAAATACAAAGAAAGCTTTATTTCAACTAAAATGTACTCTTTTAAATGTTTTTGCATAATGTTACACCTTGTACAATGTCTGTACTAACCCAATAGTGTTGTATACTCCATAAGTATAGGTTGAAGGAAAGTGAAGGTTCTAGCAGGCATAGCATGGGATGTTAACTCTCTCAAGACTCGGTATGTCCTCATATATTCGAACACATTGTCTATGTTTCTTAATTTTCTTCTTTATGACATGTATAAGACATATGATGTATTTCTTTCAATGTAAAGGGTCGTGACCCTATTATACTTATGTTGTGTCTCTAAGTTGGCTTGTGACCATGAGATTTATTCCTTAGTATTTTATAAAGAGTTTCTTATTATTATTGTTGTGAAATTTTTAATTCCGCACTACTTTTCCTATCATATGTAATGAATGATAGATAACATGTTTGTAGAAGACCTCTGAAAGTTAAAGTACGTTGTGTGATGACTCAAGAGTGCAACTTTCTTATAGGGTGTAGTTGCGGGTCGTTACGAACTTTGTCTAACAGTTAATGTTTTTGGAAATTGTTGAGTGTCCAAATTTCACAAGCCATTACTTTTGTGTCTTGCTATAAAGCTTAACTCCGTAGGATATCTCTCTTATTTCCTTCTCCGATGGCTTTCTATATGCGATTGCTTTGAAGGGGTGATGTCTGAAGGATGGAGGGAGAAAAAGGTGACTTTTGCTGCTCATTGTTGTTTTTTGAGTAGTTGAATATATAGGAAGGTGGATTTTAAAATTGTGATGTGATGTCATTCGTGGCTATGTGTCATTATTAAAATTAGAGGTATCATCATGTGAAGTTTCATGGTGATGTAGTTCTTGCATGATAAGAGTTGTAGTGGTTGAATGAAGTAGTTTATAGGGAAAATGAATCATCTTATGGTTATGTGCAATTATAGTAGAAAATTAATATGTATATTTTAGGAGTGTTGAAAGAATGTGGTAATTTTGTGAGAGTTGAGGGTTTCCCTCTTTTGTGGGTAATGTTTCATGGTTGGCCATGTGTTGGATTGAAGTTCTTGAGTAGGTTCACTCCTAAGGAGGGAAAATAGTTTCCTTACCTAGATACGTAATTGTGGGGTTATCCTAGAAAAAGGTGGAATCTATATAGGAGTTTTAGTTTCAAAATTAATCTACCATAATGGGTGAAAATAGAATGAAGGAGTTTTATTCCATGAGTTTTAGTTATGTGGTGATTAATATTTTTATTAGGTTATGTATAAGAGAGTTTTTCTAAGGATTAATCCTAAGAGGAGGGTGTTATGCTTGACTATTAAGGTTGATTGTTAGTGTTGATATTCATAATTTAAGGTTAGTATGAGCTCCAACCTAATGAGAAGTATAGTGGGATAAGGAAATATGAGACCTTGAAGATGCTTCGTAAGGATCGTAGAAAGAAATGAAGAGAATGTGTAAAGGAACTCATCCGGAATGAAAGCCTTGGTAAGTAATAATTCCTTATGGTTGTTTTTATTTGTCTTATATGAGTTTACCCTAAGTGGAGGAGAGTGAGTTGAGTAGTAAGGTAGTTGACATACTTATATTTCCTATTGTTACTCATTCTTGAGGCAAAAAAACATAGTAGTTTGGTTTTGTTTGGAGTTTTGCATTTAATTATGATTTGCATGCCTCTTGATGATATATGTTTCACTAATGATATAATATTTTGAATGCTCATACTGTTATTATAATTATTTGATTAGATTGGTAGTCAATGTATTCATTCATGATAATGAGCAGCTAATGATATTTTCTTAATTCCTTCAAGTTGTTGTGATTATGTGCCAATGTGTGATCTGAAGGTTATTGCATGTTGAGCTTTATGATGATGCCACTACACCATTTTAGGACTATGGCTACCTATAGTAAAGTGTAGCCTAAAATATAAAAAAGTGTCTTTGCAATTAAATCAACACTTTTTAGGAGGTTGCCCAAAAGAATCGTAACCTTTGACATTAGGCCACACTTTTTAAGTGTCTCCATGGCAGCTACACTTTAAAAAGCATGGCCAAAGATGTATAGGGCACGCTTTCTAGTAATTTATTAACAAAATTTTTTGTTTGATTATCCTACAATTAAAAATGTGGCCGTTGCTTAGTTATTTTGTACACATAATATTTTTTGTCTTTTATACCTCATCTAGAACAACACTTATAAAGAGTAACTTGCACGTCCCTATATTAACACTTTTGAAGCGTGGCAATGTTGTGTAGAATTTTTGTAGCCACAATTTTCTCAATTTTAAGAATAATAAATAAATCAAAGCTATAAATTCAAACATACATGACAATATTAAGAAAAACTCTTTATCGTTCACTGAGTTTACTTCATTCCACTATTCAAATTCAATTACTGACACTTTCATGTATAGTCCAAATAAAATTATAATTGCTGAAATAAATCATGTGTATTTAATATGATCAAAGTCACAGTAAGAAAAACAAATCCATAATAATAAAGTAACGTGCTAAACTTCATATATGAATGTTTTATCAAAAAAAAAATTGATGTTGAACAAACCTCCTTTCTGGAGAAGCAATCAATTTGTAACTAAATTTATAAGCCAAATGTTAAAGCAACATAATATAGGCAAAACAAATCGTTTGAAGAACTCCTGGTATATGTGTATCAAAAGACTAAGAAGGATTCGTAAGAGGAAGTTTGATCATTTTAACTTGAGCCAAAACCAACAACTTAAAGAAGCTCTGTGTTCTCATAAATTACCTATGAGAAATCCATAATCATTTAAAGGCAGAAGTGAATCTCAAATGTCTGAAGCAATAGTTCTTAGATGTCTCCTTTCCCATCATATTTGGACACACAACAAAGTGCTCTCCTGCTGCATAACCCATATAACGTTGCATTGAAGAATAACTTCTTACCCATTAATTATAGTACCTCTAAAATGACTTAGGTTAAACTAGAGCCTACCACGGGTGTCATGATGCTAAAAAGTACTAAATGGGTTATAATGAGGTTTATAGGCAGTGTCTAAAGTTTCGTGAAATTTGGAGGTTAGACGTCAAAGAACGTCCAGGATGTTTGAAAGATTTTCCTTGAAACGTCCTTGTGTGACTTAGTGTATTTCATTAAGTTTTACGTGTTCATTTTGGTTGGAATTTATGTGAGAGGTCCTTAATATGAGTACAACTAGATTCCTGTTGGAAACGTCCGGGCAAAACTTCCGAAGGAGCAACCAAGGGGTCCTTCAGGAGGACCTACCTTGGTTGCCAAAACTGTCAAAAGTAGTCCCACCTAGAGGTTACTCCATTTGTCCACCCTCTGACCCAAACCACGGACAAACAGTACAGTCCGTTGGTTGGGCTACTGGGCGTAGGTGAGTGGTTGTCGATTGCATCTGCAATTTATGTAGGTGACTTAGCCAAATAGAGGTTACATTGGGGTTTTCACCTCGCCGTCCTTAAATTAGTTGTACGGTTTCCTAATGTTGTTTTAGGCATTATAAATAGTTTTATAAGTCTAAAAAACTTAGATGAATTCATTATTTCAAAATCAAAACCCAAAACCCCTAAAAAAATACTCTAGACCACCATTGAAGATTGAAGGGACTGGAGCTTGGAGGGTGACTTCTCCATCAAATGTTCTCATTTTTTCTAGCTTAAAATCGATAAAGGTATGGTTGTCATACTTGAATCTCTTTTTCTTCAAGGAGCCAATCTTCTAATTGATTTTCAAAGACTTCACAAAAAAAATGGATTTTGTAATTGTTATCTAGCCATGGGTTCTTTCATAATACGTTTTAATCAATGTATTATTATTGATTTCATGTTTGTTTATGATTTTAGACTTAAAATTCTATGAACCCATGCACTTCAGGAAACCCTAGTTTTCAACTATGTTATGTGTGATTTGATTATGTCTCGATGCTATTGAATTCTTGTGTAGACTGACTAGGGCTATTTCATTATGGAACAATCATGCTATATTTATAAGTAGTCTATCATAATTTAATAAATTCATGTTATATCATCTTTGATTCATGGTCTATTGTGATTATTGGATTAAATTGGTGACCATGGCTATTGGTACGAGACTATCTATATTGAGTTATTTTTACTGGCTATTGATTGGAGTTGTGAGATTCAATTGGTGGTATGTTGACCTAACTATGTCTATATTTTTCATTATAGGTCTTACATTATGATCATCTTTTGTATGGTCAACTAATGGTGGTGGTGCTTATGTGCTATACTTGTAAATAATATGGCTTCGTCGGTATTACTTTATGAATTGTGAAACATTGTGGCCTCGTCAGCATTACATTATGAACTATGTTATTATCCTCTACTATTTCTCTATGTGATCATGGTGAAGTTCTTTATGACTTATGTGTATATGTGAAGTCAAAGCATGAATTCTCCTAGTTAATGATATGTATTCCCAGTAAACTATAGTAAAGTTGTTATGTGTATTACTTGATATTGAATTATGATGATTCTTGATTTATTATATAATATTTGTGATGGATTATATTTGATGATTCTCTAGTAGTGAATAGGGTGACCTATAGTTGACTTGGTTGCCCCTATGTGCTTCTTAAGTGATATGCTACATGTGATAAGGTGAAGTATTTGTGAGTGTTGTTTTTGTAGACTTGTCTCCCTTACTTTATACAGAAAGAATTCTTGACTTGGTATGATAACGCTCCTTAGTCTTGTATGTGTGGTTGATATGTGACCTTAAACATAGATACGAAGGTCATTTATCTTTTACCAACAACCTAGATGGAAGGTTACAATATCGTTGAAGTTGAAAGTCGTAATAGTATCCTTCTTTTGTGAATGGTTGACTTAGGGCTGATTGGCTTGAACGACATGAAATCATCCTTAGGAAAGTCATAGAGCTATGCTCTTAGCAATTGTAGGTGGCCTTAGTGGACCCTATTTGGTAAGGTGTATGATGATTGGGTTAAGAACCAGATGTGGAACCCCTTCATATGATCTTTTATTTAAATAATCTATGAGAACAAAGGCTAGAACCGAGTGAGTATACTTGGGATTTTTCTTTAACAAAGATGACTTTACAAAAAAAGAAAACCCTCGATATTCCTTAACTATGTGCTTACATGGGATGTGTCTAGCCCTCCATCGGAATAGAGTTTCATGACTCCAGATTCCATGCACAGCTAGTATGTTCTATGTTGGTTATTCCCTATTTTTATTATATGGTATAGATACTAGTGTTAGGCCAAGTATGCCGTGCTCAACCCGAGGGTTGCCCTAATTTGTAAGGTGTACTTGCGGGTTGTGAAATAACATGGTATCAGAGGATAGAATATTAAGTAGTATTTAGGAATCAAGGAGTCTCAAAAAGCCACGTCTAGTAGAGTCTTGTTCATTGTTCTGGGTTATGACACATCCATGAGCGAGAGGCTATAGGACGAAAGAATTTCTCTTTTTTTATACTCTTGTGTCATATCGTAGAGTAAAAAATTTCAAGTGACCTTATTAATGGTTTTCGTTGTGTTTTAAGGAATATTAATACTAGAACGATGGGTGTATGGAGGGATGAAGAAGAGAGGGTGAATGAGGAAATTCCTCGTTAAGTTGAGCAAGTTTAGAAAGTTCTTCAAGGTGGACAAGTTCCACATGGTTCTCAAGTTCTTATTGGGGGTATAGGGGATGAGGTTCCGGTGGTTCCGCCAAACTTTAGTAATTTATAGATTAGAGAGCATTACTTGACCTAGCCAAAGACATAACTACTCATGTGACTAGGGATGTTTACCTAGGGTTAATGCTTTGCAGAGAACCATGACATCTAGATTGAGAGACTTTTTGAGGATAAATCACCCTATCTTTATAGGCTCTAAGGTGGAAGAGGATCCACAAGAATTTTTTGATAGAGTTTAGAAAGTGTTGAGTGCCATCGGGGTGACTTCTAGGGAAAAGCTTGAGTTAGCTTCGTAGTAATTGAGAGATGTTGCTAAAATGTGGTAAACCCAATGGAAAGATAATAAAATGGTTGATTCGGGTCCCATAGAGTGAAAATAGTTTAAGGAGGCTTTCTTAGAGAAGTACTTAACCCGTGAGAGGAGGGAGGTGAAGTTTGAAAAGTTCATTAATCTCAAGCAAGGTAAAATGATTGTTGTGGACTATTCCTTCAAGTTTACTATGTTGTCTAGGTATGATCCATATTTGGTGTCTAAACCTAGGAATGAGATGAGTAGGTTTGTGACTGGTGTTGCCGACCTTGTGAAAGAACAGTGTCATACGGCCATGCTCCATAGTGACATAAACTTTTCAAGGATCATGGTGTATGCTCAATCCATTGAAGGGTCGAAACATAGTAGGATCGTAGGGAACTTGAAGAGGCGTAGATATAGCGAGAAAAACCAACCTAGGTTCAACAAGAGATCTCAAATTATAGATGTACCTAGGGGTCTAAGGTTAAACTTCAGAAGGGTACTGGTTCTCCAAAATGGTAAGAAGAGAAAGCAAGAAAGTTCCTCCAAGTATCCCTTAAGGTGATGTTCCAAGGAAGAATCGCTTCTATGCACTCCGGGCTAAGCCATCAAAGCCGGATTTTGAAGATAATATGGTTAAGTTATAGTTTTCTATCTAATTGTATGTGTTCCTTCTAAGTGGGGAAGTATGATGAGTAATAGAGTTGTGATTTGTGGTCTCTTTTGTTCTATTCTATTAAAGCTTGAGAGTATGAAAGTCATGGTAGCATGTTGCATGTTATACTGTTTTTAAGAGTCTTGTAGGAATTGATTTTCATTGATTCCTCTCTTTGTGTACTTCATAAGTTATGATTATGTTTTAAATTGAGTTTATATGATTTTATCTCTCATATTTTCATTCTTTCATCATAAATTGCTTAACAGTTGCATTTTGAAAAGAAATTGGATATGATTCACTGTAATGTTGGTAGTTCACCGTAAAAATTATTGAAAATGACTAAATTGTTCTTTGGTTTAGAGTTGTTGTAATGTGTATATAAAATATGTATATAACCATCATAATGTATAGATAATGAGTTTCCTCCTAATTGAAATGAAGCATTTGAGTCTTATTGCATGATGAGTCGTAGATTTGTTTCTGTCCTCTTATTTTTTTTGAGTCTCTTTAAGTAAGTTAAAATGGTGCTCCTCAAAAATTGTGTATTGTGTATGGTGTGGTATGGCTATTTGCTGCTAGTCTTGATTTTGTTATTTATCCAAGTGGGGGAGAATTAAACACCCCTAAGAGGACTTAGGTGAAACTAGGGCCTAACACGTCCTAAAATGGGTTTTAATGAGGTTTATTGGAAGTGTCTAATGTTTCTTCATGTTTGGATGTCAAACGTCCAACAAAATCCAAGACGTTCAAAGGGTTTTCCTTGAAACGTCCTTGTGTTCCTAAGTATGTTTCATTAAATTTTACGTGTTCATTTTGGTCGAAATTATTTGAGAGGTCGTTAAAATATCTACGAGTATATTCGGTTTGGAAACGTCTAGGAGAAACTCCCCAAGGACAAACGAAGGGGTCCTTCAGAAGGACCCACCTTGGTTACCAAATCTGTGAAAACTAGTCCCACCTACGGATGACAATGGATGACCAATAGGAAGGTCGACACCCCGTGGTTGAAGGCAGTAGGTTGGGACTTATGCATGGGAAGATTGAGTTCCATTTTTCCAGCCTGTGACCCAAAGCACAGACCCACATAACAGTCCATTGGTTGGGCTATGGGGTGTAGGTAAGTAGCCGTCGGTGGCACCAGCAATTTCAACATGTGTCTCGGCCAACTTGAGGGTACTTTGGGATTTTCACCTAGCCTTCCTAAAATTATTTGGACGATTTCCTAAGGTTAGTTTAGGTATTATAAATAGTTTTATAAGTCTAAAACACTTGGATTAATTTTTCGTCTTGGTAGGTGTATTATTATATATTTTCCCAAAATAACATTCATTCATTTTTTTTCTTCCCCATCGACCACGACGACTAAAATGACGCGAAAAATCCAGACCCGTAAAGGGAATAGCCGGTGGGGGCATTTGGAAAAGTCGGGTCGATCGGGTGTCTTCATTCAAGCGACGGTACAGAAGAAGAACAAAACAAAGTGAGAGGCCGGGGGGGCAAGCAAAAGAGTCGAGTCGATCAGGCTCGACGATCGGGAGAAGCAAAACGAAATTAGGATTTGGCCGAAAATTAAGCAAGGTTATGGATACCATGACCGATCACAATCGATAAAGAAGAATCTTTCTAAATCACTTCGTGATCAAAACCCAAACCCCAAATGAACTCTCTAGACCACCTTGAAGATTGAAGGGAGATTAAAGCTTGGAGGGTGATTTATCCATAAAATCTTCTAAATTTTTGTATCTTAGCATAAATTAAGGTATGACTATTATCCATGAATCTATTTTCTTCAAGGAGCCAATCTTCAAAGTGATTTCCAAAGACTTCACAAAAAATTGAATTTCTGAATTGTAATCTAGCCATGAGTTATGGCATAAAAAGTTTAGAATCATTCTATTATGATTGAATTGATGTTAATTTGATGATTTTACACTAAAAACTCTATGAACCCATGCAATTCATAAAACCCTAGTTTTTTACTATGGTATGGGAGATTTTATTATGTCTCTATGCTATTGAATTCTTGTATAGTTTTATTAAGGCTATTGAATAATGGAAAAATCATGCTAGAATTGATAGTAGGCTGTTATATTTAGATAAATTCATGGTATATCATCATTCATTCATGTTCTATTATGATTATTGGATTTAATTGGTGACCGTGACAATCGGTAAGAGCCTTTGTATATTGAGTTTCTTGAATTGGCTATGGATTGGAGTAGTGTGATCGGATTTTTGGTATGTTGACCTAATTCTCTCTTTATTGTGTAGTATAGGTCTTAGATTATGATGATGTTTGGTATGGTTCACTTATGCTACTGGTGCTTATGTGTTGTATTTTTGACTAATGTGGCCTCGTTTGCATTACTTGATAAATTGTGAAACAATGTGGCCTCGTCGAAATTACTTTATGAACTATGTTATTATCCTGTACAACTTTGCTATGCAATCATGGTTGATTTATTTATGACTTATGTTTATATGTGAAGTCAAAGCATGAATTCTCCTAGTTGATATATGTCGCCAGTATGATGTAGTGAAGTTAATATATGTATTACTTGATATTGAATTATGATGATTCTTAATTTATTATATGAGACTTATGATGGATTATATTTGATGATTCTCTAGTAGTGAATAGGGTCACCTATAGTTGACTTGGTTGTCCCTATGTGCTTCTTAAGTGATATGCTAGATGTGATAAGGTGAAGTATTTGTGTTTGTTGTTTTTGTAGACTTATGTCCCTTACTTTAAACATAAAGAATGTTAATATGGATTCTTGACTTGGTATTTTAAAGCTCCTTAGTCTTGTGTGTGTCGTTTATATGTGACCTTAAACATAGTTATGAAGGTCATTTATCTTTAACCAACAACCTGGATGGAAGATCAGAATATCGTTGAAGTTGAAAGTCGCAACGGTGTCCTTCTTGTGTGAATGGTTGACTTAGGGTTGATTGGCTGCAATGGCATGAAATCATCGTTAGGAAAGTCATTGTGCTATCCTCTTAGCTATTCTAGGTATCTTTAGTGGAACCTCTTTGGTAAGGTGTTATTATGATTGGGTTATGAACTTTATATGGAACCACTTTCTAATATCCTTTATTTAAATACTCTATGAGAACAAAGGCTAGCACCTAGTGAGTATGCTTGGGAAGTTTCTCTAATTAAGATGACTTTAGTGATATAAGAAACCCTCAATATTCCTTAATTATGTGCCTACATGGGAGTGTCCTTGTTCTACCATTGAAAGTAAAACAATCCTTCTTCGGATTAGGGTTTCATGACTTTGGATTCCATGCATAGCTAGTATGGTCAATGTCGGTTATTGCCTATTCTCATCATATAGGATACATGCTAGTGTTGGTTATATTCTATGAGTCTTAGGTAGTGGAATGGGATGGTATCTGGACATTGCATAATTAGGCTTGGAAGATGTTAGTATGTGAGTTACTAGGACTTCTGCAAGACCATTATCTGAATGTCCTTAATTGTTCAATGTCTCTTAAGTGTTCTAATGAAGATAATGGCTTGAGTTAAATATGTTAATAAATATATACTTATCTAGAGTAGCTTTAAAGATTGCCTAGTTAAGGTGTGGAGGGGGGTCTCTTCATGTCTTTCTTAGGGAAGTCTTAAGAGTAACTCTAAGTAGGAAAGTTAATTGATGAAATATACATAATCTAAACTTAGGTAGTCTAATCATTATTTAGGTAAGCTTCGAGAGGGTGTTTGGATGGTCTCTTCTTGAATTACTTATGTAAGTCTTATGATATCCTTTGGGAGGAGAGTGACATATAATATGCTATCGTGTGTTACATAGTTCATTGTTAAGTTACTATAATGATACTCTAAATTGACATAAATTCAATATGACTTTGAATGTGTTTTAATTGTGATGTTTGGTATTTAAATGTGATTATTATATTTTTAATATCATGTTTCAATTAAAAAAAAAACATGTTTCTCATAAATGTCTGTTTCTTTTGATTTTATGCATTATGACAGACTTAGTACATGAATTGTACTAATTCTATACATTTTGTCCATATAAAAAGTTGTAGGTGGAATGTGAGAGGAGTCTTGAAGCAATGCTTGGAAATTACGACTATTTCAAGCAAAGTTGGGGTATGTCCTCATTTGATTCTAGGACATTGTTATCTCAGACTTCTTTTATTAAAAGTATTGTAATAGACTAAGTTTCAATATTTCTATTGTATGGGCCGTGGCCCTAGTATTTTTGAGTCTATGAATGACGTATGTTGAGACTTCGCGTTTTCTGTAGTTTTATATGAAAGATGTTTTAAGATGCTATTCGTGTTAAAATTTTTCATTCAGCATTACTTTTCATACATGTATGCAATAAATGATGCCTAAGGGCTTGTACAAGATCTTCGAGAGATCAAATACGTTGTGTTCAACCCAAGGGTTTCCCTAACTTGTAGGGTGTACTTGCGGGTTTGTTACATAAATGGACTATCGGAAGGCAATAAATTTTAACATTTTAAAGACAGCAGACAACTACATGAAAAAAGAAGCACTTGTAATGCTAACCCATCTTGAAAGAAGTGCATTACTTAGACATTAAAATCAAAATTTCATTTCAAGTTTTATTATATAAAAACTACAAACAAAAAACAAAGAAGTTCACAGAGGTCACAAGACGTAAAGAAAAAGGAAGATTCATTTGTCACTAAAGAACATACACATATGCAAATCACAACCCGAAAGAGATAATACAAACTCATTTGAGGCTTATTATTTCAAGGAAGTTTGGCAATGTCTAAGCCAATCAAATGAAACAGTATTCACATCTATGAAAAAAAACACAGGAATCAAATACAAATTTAGTGTGAGAATTAGGTGAAAATGTAAGTATCAAAAGATATCATTCATAACACAAAACGACCCTACCAAGGTTGAATAAATCTGCACCTACTGATATGAGTGAGAACTGATCAATCTAGTCTTAGAAAACAAGCACAAGAACAACGGAGTAACTTGTTTGACACCTTCAAAATCCATAACCAAAAACAAGAAAACTACTATAATAGAAAAAGACAGAAAAACTTCAATGCGGGCTTTTATAAACATCCTATCACGTGCTTATTTAATAAAAATATAAGGATATTCTCAAATGCACATTTATGTACTTACTTAAAGAAGTATTTTAATAAATATTTATAAAGATATGGAAATTAGAGAAAGACAAACATGAAATTCTTAAGGAACCTAACTAGCCCTATCATATAAAAACAAAGCATCCAGAGAATTACAGATCATGGTACTATTATAGTGCAAAAATTTTCTATCCACTTCCTGGGACTGTTTTCAAATTATTTTCGATCTGGCCTACCTGTTGTAATATTTTAAACATACAAATTATTTGTCTAGGGTACTAGTAAATTTGGTGGTGTTGCAGTGTTGGTACATGTATGACTTTTGAATTAAACTGTTGTAATAGAAAACATAAGGGTACATGTGTTGCAGTAACTGGCTTATTTGTTTCCTCAATTAATCTTCAAGTAGTTCAACAACATGTTTCTGATCGCATGCCACAAATCCATATCATGCAAGTTTACTCGTACAGACGTATCACAAGAACTATGCATCAATTCAAACCTAGTTATATTGTCAATTATACTCATCATCATCCATGTCATTCAATTCAAGTTCGTCTCAATTGAATACTATAAAAAATAGTATTAGATAAAGAACAACATAAAAACTACAACGTCTCAGTTTGTAAGCAAGACAATTTTACTATATGAATCCTCACTTTTCATACCACTTTGTTTACATATGTTTCTTATACATATTAATCCGTCCATTTTAATTTAGATAAAAATATATCCATATTAATACATTACAGGAAGAATGACACATTTTTATACCTTCGAACACCAAACTTTAGCTTTTTATTCTACCTTAGCTTCCACGAGAAACTTTTATTGCCACACAAGTGATATGACATGTTTAACCCAAGGAGTTTCAGAAGTTCTACACCTACATTATGCAATATTTAATTTCACAACTTTCTAACTATGTATATATCTCAAACAAGTTCTAAAGACATTTAATAACGAACATTGCCGATATTCAATCACAACTAATTGGTATCATCTATATATATATACTTTCACCATCAAAATTACAGAAGATACATCAAGTTACCTGTCAATTCTTTGCTTGTGTTTCAATAAAAGCTTCTCATTATCCTCGTTTGCAGCAAAAACTTCTCACTATCCTCACAGTAAATCTATGACAAAATCATCAAAAGTGTCAAGCTTGATTTACCTTCCTTCCGAGCAAACTTTTCCTGCTATAGTGATTAAGAACATTTGTCTTACGCAGTAATTCTACTTCATTAAAACCAGTCTCTATTTTTGAAGGACAATCAGGACGATTACAGTTCTTACACTCGACCACTATACTCAGTAGCATTGTTTTTGGTACTATTAGTCACAAAGAAGGGGACAACAAGTACTTGGTCTCTGAAATGTGCAAAGAAACACTCCACAAAGTGTCCAACAAAGGATAAGTTCTAGCACAAAAAGAAGAATCAAGAGGAATTCAACAAGAGGAAAATGTATTATAGCAAATTGGACAGTCTTTATCATCTCTTTAGATAGCTCACGATGCTCCAGTTGACTAGTATGTATAGAGACTAGAATTATACTAATACCAAAGATATTGAAATTATACTAGAATCATAATGCTACAATATAAGACCAAAATAGCATGAACAAATCATAGTTTAATCATAAAACTAGAAAGGCAAAAATATTAACAAGAATATCGATTTCAGCGTGTAGTCTATATAGTAGGAATATTGATTTCAAGAATGAGTATGGATGGACCAAAGCAGTGAAACTGAACATTTCGACCATGAGCAAGGCAATAAAAGAAATATTAAACAAGTATTCCAATGTTTTGCATAAATTTTAGACATGAAAAAGAGAGGGATTTTTAGTAATTTTTTCACAACTTAAAATACAAGGAGAGGGCAGGGATAAACCGCAGACGATCTAAAGAAAACAAATCAAATTCTAGGTCATCAACATCACGAACTTGTTCAGTAATGATGTAAGTTATTAACCTCACTATTTTAAGTAGACCGTGGGAGTTGATATTGAAACATATCAACTAAGAAATTGATACAAACTAGCAGCTCACTACTTGACTATATGAACCTACGATGGTTGTAAGAATGATGTTATAGTAATGTATAGGATGCCATAAATATGATAAGGTCATTCCTAAGTGCTTCAAAGATTTATATACTATATGTAATAAACTATTGGATGTTTTGTCCTGTTTTGGTACACTTGTTTCCCTTACTTGATACATGTATGAATGATATGTGAATACGAGATGTCTTGACTAGGTAGGCTTAGTTCACCCTTTTCATGTATGAATTAATGATATGTGAGACCTTAAATGATGTTCCGGAGGTCATGTACGTGGAACCTTAAACCTAGTTGTAAGGTTACGAATGTTGAAGTCGATAGTCGTAATGGTATCCTTCATGTAAAGGAATGGTAAACATAGGGTTGATTGGCTGGAAAAGCATCATATCATCTTTAGGAAAGTCATAATGAGCTATCTATGTCGCCATCTATAAGTAGTCTAGAGGTCCTCTTTGGTAGGGTGAATGTAATGGGTTATGAAATAGATGTGAAACCTATTTGTATGAACCTTTAATGTAAATGACTCTATGAGAACAAAGGCTAGAACCGAGTGAGTATGGTATGGGAAGTAGCTCTACTTGAGACGCAGACTAGAGTACAATGTAACTCTACTTGAGAATGAGAATAGAATGCATAAAATCCCTTCATATTCCTTAACCATGTTATTATATGGGATGTGTCCTAGTTCTACCCTTGGCAAGTAGCACACCCTCATTGGAGTAGGTTAGAACATCAGATTCCATATCTATCTATCATGGTTTATGTCGGTTATTGTCTATTCTCATCATATGGGATACCTACTAGCATTAGAGAAGTTCTATGAAATTTAGGTGGTGGTATGGGATAGTATCTAGGCATTGCACAATAGGCTTTGAAGGTGTTCGTTACATTCCCTGTGTCTTGGCCAATACTGTACATGAATGTATTTATGTGATATATGAGTCTTAAATGACCTAATGAATATAATGAGTAAAGTTAAGAAAGTATGTTGAATGAGTAAGTACTTATCTAGAGTAGTTAAGGATTGTCTAGTTAAGGTGTGAAAGGGATATACAAATGGTCACTTTGTATCCTACATAGATATGTTTTCAGAATGACTCTAGTTAGGGAAGATGATTGATTAAGTGGCCATGATCTAAGCCTTAGGTAGTCACAAGGATTACTTAGGTAATCTTGAACAGGTCAATCATCGACTTATCTTCTTGATTTACTTATGTAAGTCTTTTGTTCGCCTTTAGAAGGAAAATGTCATATCATCTTTATGTTGTTGTATTAAGTGATAATTATTCTATCTTAGGTAGTCTATAGAATCTCTTAAATGTGTGTATAAGGGATTGTATGGGTGGTCGTTTCACGATTCACTCAAGTAAGACATAGAATAACCTTTGGTAGGAGGATCTCATGTTCATATGTTTGATGTCTTGTATGTGTGTATCTCATTATACGTGGCCTTAAGGATAATTTAGGTGTGCCTAGAGAGTTTTTATAAATGATCTATCTTTGTTTTACTTAAGTGAGTCTTGGGATACCATTTAGTGAGGGATTACATTCTAGTAAGTGTCTAAATTTAAGGTAAGGCACTCCATTGGACAGTGAAGGAACTTCACTGTAAAGTGACCTTAGATATGCACTGAACTTCGTAAATGTATCTTATGTGTTTACTATTAAATGTTATTGTTATGATTATATTATGTTATTTAAATCAAAAGATGCATATTTCCTATAATTATCCATTTTCATGATTTTTATGCATTATGTCATACTTAGTAAATGTGGTTGTACTAATTCCATGTTTTTATCTATCTTTATAGTGGTTGGTAAGTGAGGAGTATTTGGGAAGCAATACATGGATTGTAGCATCATTCAAGTGAAGTGAAGTATGTCCTCATTTGACTTGATTGCATAGATGTCTTTTATTTCTTTATCGAAGTATTGTAATAGACTTAATAGTACTATGTTTCTATTGTGTATAGGTCGTGTTCCAAAGTATTCTTATGTATAAGATTTGATGAAATGAGACTTAGTATTTCCTATGAGTTTTATACGAAAGAGTTTTTAAAGACTTGTAGAATTTCTATGAAATTTTTTAATTTCGCATTACTTTTCATATGTTTATATGCAATGAACGATAAGAAAGGGTTTGTACAAGACTTCTGAGAGGTCAAGTACGCCGGTTTCACTCCAAGAGTTCCATATGTTAGGGCAAGATGTTCCCAAAAGGTAAAATGAACAAACGGAATGAACTCTAACTATGATAAACAAAGGGATATAACTTAGTCTAGGTAGAGGTATGGGACTCTACCTAAACATTGCACTAGTGAGCCTTGAGAATAGTCTTAGGAGGATGTTCTAATGTATGAATTCTTATTATGATATATGATATATATTATGAACATGAATTGTTGATACTATATGATGATTAGCTTAACTTATGAATATGTGTTGGTCTACATTGTTGAAGTAAGTTGAATGTGTACTCTTAAATGTTATGACTTTTGAATTAGGATGTTAGTCATGATTCTTGTTAGGTTACTTGATTGAGTAAGGTTATGGGGCTATGCTTATTCATTGCACTTGTTGACATGATAGGGGTTCATGGGTAATTGTCTTGCTTTGGTTATGTTGAAATTTACTCTTATTCATACTTGTTGTTATTATGACTTGATGATAGGGTTAATTGAATGTGTGTTCAATTATATGATATGCATGTTTACTTGACAAGAATTGATGTTGTTTTTCTTGAGATGTACCTGCCTATGACTTAATGATCATGTCCTATTTGTTGGTATGGTCTTGTCGAATGTGCGTGAAGGTTTTTAATGAAAAGTGCTTACTTTATGAAATGTCCCTTTTATTAGCATGTTTTCATAGTAGGTGTGCATATGGTCTCATACTTAGTACAAGTGGTGTATAAACCCCAATTCTTTCTTTTCTCCAACATTTTAGGTTACGATAGTTGAAGGAATTTTGGAGACGACTTTGAAGAAGACTTGGAATTCTCGATATCCAAGTTGGATAGGTTATCACTTTCTTAGGGCAATGTCAATATCAAGCTATGAAGTTGTTTTAGTATTAAGACTCTTATTTTTCTTTCCTCTCATTTCAGTACTAAACATTTATATGACCTATATGTTGTCTTATTGTAATGATGCATGGGCTAGACCCAATTTGATATAATCATGTTAGATGGTTATGAAATGAGATAACTATTTTGAGACTATGTTATCTTCTATTCTATATGCAATAAAAGTAGAAGACTAAGTAATCTTCCTATACGAAGAGTCTATGTATATTCGATATATACTAACTATGTGTATGCAGAGGTCTATGTAGATATCAAAGTAGAAGTAATGAAAATTTTTAAGTTTTCCGCGTTTTTGAACTATGAATGTAATAATGTAAGCTAAGAGGCTTGTATTAGTCTACAAAGAGGATGCCGCCGCAGGTAACATCAAGGGAGTTTTCCTGGATATGACAAGTTCAACCTAGTTCATTATGAGGGCCGTTACAGAAGAATCATATCAGTGCATCATGTTCAATAGTTCATATTAACAGATCATTCAAAACCCTTACCAACAATACCATCCCAAACCTACAAGTGCAATGCTCATGTGAAGCCGCAAACACCACACAATAAAGTATAGAAGATAGGAGATCATAAGTAATGCTTTTCTTCATATTGTATATATCATAGACAGTCATAACCACGTATAGAAATTTAGACCAATAACATGTTTATCAATATAGCCAACATCATATAAGAATATCATCATTTAGAGTCAACATTTCATAATACATAAAATCATAATGCATAAGACTATCTCCTAGAACTCTCCTTTGAGTTAACTTGTGCAATCTCTAGGTAAAGTCTCATCCTAATCAGTGTCTAATCTTCATTAAAATTTAATTATTCATTTAACTTTAGAAAACAATTGCCTTAATTGACATAGACCACATGAGCTAAATGTGGAATTCGGTGTCATGAATCCTGTACCAAAACAAGGTGGTCTACCTGACAAGGTAGAACCAAAAATGTACATAGTCTCTAGGTGGATCCACTTGCTAATATTCCTATATGGGCAACATAGTTCAAGAACTAAGAGACGTTATAGAGACCCTCTTTATGCGATTAGCATTGTAATCTCTATTTAATGATAATATAGTTAAACTACCTTCCCTACTTTTTAAAGGACACTCCTCACTACTACTTCACTCCATGCTAAGCTAGAGTTCATTTTTCATAAGACTTTAAGTCAAGCATAGTATAGGTCATAGGTATTAAGCCCTTGTATAGTAATGTCATTTGCTCAACTAATATTAAATGATAACTACATTTTATCTACATCATCATTAGTGAAGTCATCATAATATAATTCATAATAAGGCACCCAAGTAGTTCACACTCAACCTTGCATGAGCATATCCTTATCAAGACCTCACAACCATCCTATGCATATAAACTCATCATAATAATCATATCATCTTAGTCTCAATCTAATAGCATATAATACCTCAATTTCACAATATCATCAAGTATAATCCATCATTTGTGAAGTAAAGGATCAAGATCACAAAGACTTACAACATAGACTTCATAAGCCATATTCAAGATCATACCATCAATCCATTATAGTTACCCAATAATTCACATTAACATCATCATAATATAGTGAATAACACAATAGCATAGTCAATTTTATCAACCCTAATCATGTACAGATCTAATTCATAACTAGGGTTAGAGAGAAAATGTATAATTTATAGTCTTTCATGAATACTAGGTCAAGAACAAATAACTACAACAATTAAAAGTTAATTTATCTATTATAATACATACAACATCATAAAAAATCAATTTAAAAGACAAATTACGAAATTGGAAGAAAACCTATTTTTGGAAGAACATGCAAATCATATTTAGAAAGAACATCTTTTGGAAAGGGTTCCCAAGAGTATAAAGCTTCCAAAAATTTTAAATTATTAGTGTTTGATGGAGTAAATTTGACTTCTTGAATCCCTAATTCACCTAGAAGCTTGGTCTTCTGTGGAGTCCTTGGGAAAGAGAAAGAAAAAAGAAAGAAGGTGGAGGATTTGAGTTTTGCAAATTAACAAGTTTTAGGTTACTTTAAATAGGGTTAGCCTTTTATATTCCATTAATTAACTAAATTAAACAACCCCTAACCCTTAATTGGACACCTAACAAACTAACTTGACCCCGAAACGACAAGACCCCAACAAATGGAACGTAATTTAATGAACCCGACCCGTAATGGTCATTTGTCTATGAGTTCATAGACATATTTTTGGACCCTATTGGACAAATGTCTATGTCATTATCTGTGGAGCCATGGACGACTTGTCGATCAAATGACGGTCCGTCATTTGGCTCTTAGATGGACACTTCATTTGAAAGGTTTTGGTCAATTTTGAAGGGTCCTTGTCAAGGACCCCTAGGGTAGTTTTTGGGGAGTCGTACCCGCTCGTTTTTACCCTAACCTTATCTAATACGTGTTTAATACCTTCCTTCCAATTTTCATTAAATTTCGACTCCTAAAACCCCATGAAACATGCCAAGTCACACTAGCCTCAATTTCACTAGTCTCCCGAAGTCATGGACGTTTCTTGACATTTTGATACTAAAACATCCTAAATGATATGGAAACATTATTTTAGGCCTCTACAGTTGTTCATGTCTTAGTTACACATGTGAGGCTCTTGACAACTTCATGGATTTTTCGAGTTTTACAAGGAAGTTCATGAATTCTTTATGTAAAAATATGAATTGTGATCTTCCTAACATGAGTTACTAAATCAACAACTAGAGTTGTGAGAACCATGAGTAATTAACAAATTATGACTATTGAATAAGCAATTCTTGAGTACCATTTTGCATGCATTGATAATTTATTCGTGAAGTCTTTTTAAAGGTGGATAACGTTAAACTCGCCTTATTGCTATTTACCGAACCAAGGAGGTAGTTATTAGGAGAAGAATTATCAACACAGATTTGGTGTGATACTATCTAATAAGCTAGTGTCAATTTATGCAAAGTAATAACCAACACATACATTGATTATGATGTCTAATATAAGGCAAGGGTAAGGGTTAGTAAATTACACACATGTAGCAGGACCATGGTGCGGGGTGAAATTCTCTAGATGTCATACCATGGAATTATAGATACATAAATTATCAACTTGTATGCAATACAATATGAAATGATTGCTATTACTAGGAATACTAGGTTATGAACATGTGGGGAACACATATACCCTAGTAACTCTCTCATCGTGATCGCAATCAAAGTATAATTTTGTTCACTTGATAAGAGGTATGGCCTAGGGTTTGAGAGCGATAAGAGAATGATTGATTAAAATATAAAAATTGGATTTTGATTCTTTTGTTAGTGAAGAAATTCATTAAGGGTTTTCTTGGAGGTAAATAAACTCTTTTTAGTGCTCTCCCATCGGCTAATTCATAATAGTGTTGAATAGCTTACTAAAATAGTCATAACTTTTTTAGTTAGAAATTTGATTGAAGTGAAATTAGTTGCATTGGAAATGAAGATTCAAATACCCTCAATCGAATTGGTCGTTTGATGTTGACCGAGATAGATTCTTACATCAAAACTTAATCGTAGAAGGGTTAAAATTACCCCTGAATTATGCGAAATAGACCACTTATACCCTCTATTACATTTCGGGATTAAAAATACCCCCACCATTATCCTAGGAGACAACAAATACCCTCAAGAAGTAAAACCCCAATTTTTAGTGACATGGAAAGCCAGATGGGCCTTATCCATCCACATAAGTGTTGTCAACTAAGATTCACTACAAAAGAACTATACCTTTAGTGGAGACAAAGTCGACACAAAATCCAAAAATGTTCCCACTAAAGGTTATAATTGATTTTTAGTGCCGACTAAGGCTCCAAAAACCATTCTCTAGTAAAACCTAATTTTCAACAAAAAGTTATGATAATGAATTTTTGATTGTTTTCTAAAATAAATAACTTACAATTTCAATATTAAAAACATCCAATATAATTACGAAAAATCATCAAAATAAATTCTAGATCGATCTCCTACTATATAACGCATCATTGTACATTTTATACATTTACATATGGAATAAAAATAAAACATAAAGTGTCTTCAAACTCTTACTTAATCGATTTTGTTTTTTAAAACAATGAAAAAAGTACAAAATTAGAATTTAATGTTAAAAATCTTTGGTGACAATTTTCTGGGCTTTTGTGGCAACTATTGTCTCTGCTAAAGGTCTAGTTGTTTTGTAGTGAATCCTAGTTGTAAACACTTAGGTGGAAGGAATAGTCCCATGTGGCTTACCACGTCAATAAAAATTTGGTGTGTTAAATCTTGAGGATTTGTGGTCTCTTAGGATAAGAGTAGGGGCATTTTTTATCTCAAAATCAAACAAAGGGTATAAGTGGTCTATTCCACACATTTTAAAGGCAATTTTGACCCTATTCCAAAAGTTAATCGATAAGTGAATTTCAAGAAAACTAATCAAGAACTCATTAGGAAATTAAATTGCACAGTATTTATGGATAGATTCACAAAGGAAATTAATGATTGGAGTGTATGTGAAGAAATCCAACATAATGCAATGTTACATACCTTTTAGGGGTCAAGCCCATTGTGAATATCCACAGTAAAACTCAAAAACCTCGACTAACACCTTGATACAATCCTTCTTTCTTTTCATTTATTTTCTCTTCTTGAACTCTCAACTTGAACCGTAAGAGTTTATTTTTACTATTAAACTGAACCGTAAAATTCAACAACTGTAAGACTCAACAATCCGTAGTAAAACTCAACAACCTTGATGAACACCTTGATACAATCCTTCTTTCATTTCTTTTATTTTCTCTTCTTGAACTCTCAACTTCAACCGTAAGAGTTTATTTTTACTATTAAACTGAACCTAAGAGGATTCGACCCTTAAATATTATCTAAAAAGAAATTAAATTTGATTGGGTACAGTAAAGGTCAAAATACCCCTTGCAATATTCGCGTAACATTCCTTAACTGGACAACTTTACTTCAAAAGGCATATATATCTCATCTAACGTCAAAACAGTGCAAACTTTGTGAGATTTCAAAGACAAGTCAAACGTCTCTCATTAGTTATCATGTAGCCTACCTAACTCATCATGTACTTGGAGTTATGGTTGTTTGAAGTTGTCCCAGAACTCATAACTTAAGCATAACTTCAAAATTTTCAGAAATAGCTAATTCAATTTTAGTTCCCTTTGGAACTCCAAGGGCTACATTTAGTAACCTGACCTTCATACAACAATAATTCTCAATTCTTGATAAAATCCTACTAATAACAAAGGATAGTTTGAGTCAGAGATCAAAAATTCTTAGAGATGTTAGAATATCTCCCCCTTGGGATCATTATTCCTCCAATGAAGGCACAACTGAGTATGGAATGAGATTTATATTACTATGTTGTGAGGCTATTGGTACGCTCTCACTATATTCAATAATAATCCAAATCCATAGGTTTGGGTTCTATACCTCGATAGGGAATCTCATCCTAAAATACTAATCTTTACCACTATATTTAATCAACCATGGGCTCATATCAAGAACCATCTTATGTTTAACAACAGAACATTCAAGCTTAGTACTCTAAAAACATTATGGACTCTTACTAACCAACTCCTTCAGAACCACTAAGGGCTATCATTTAAATATTTCTCATGGTAAAACCTCATCCTCCTGTTTTATAACTTTAGATGGAATAATCGCGAAAATAAGTTCTTTTTAACAATTTCACTTATCAAGACACTACCTCCAGTACGAGTGTCCAACAACTGTAAATAGTAATATAACCCAACCAAGGGTTGGGTCGTGCCCCAAAGAACCAGTAAGTGGTTGAGAATACAATATCAAAGTAAAGTTAAGTTCTAATTAACAATAGCATTAAACATTATCGAAAATGAACATACTAAATCTAGGGGATGAAAAGAAAGTATCAAATATTGAATAAGGTTTTTTTTTTTTATAACTATAGAGGAAAAAAAGCGAAAATAACAAAGAGTGTTAATTAATAATAGGGGGAATATTTTTAATAGATAGGGATACAAGATAAACTAGATTATTGGGTACACGCTTTTAACAAAGAATTCATAGAATATTTGTGACTAGACTAGAATTTGATAGAATATTTGTGACGAGGCTAGACTATAATGGGGATAACCATTCTCTGAAGCAAATTAGCCCATTTCAAATAGGTTTCTCTCGAACACCAACGTGCCTCATTAAGAGCAGCCTCCACCTTAGACCACTCACTCTCTCCATCATTGTATCCTGAAATGAGACAAGGGTTCACTCGTTCCAGCTGAACCTCATGTCGACTCAATCCCACCGGCCATCACTTTAGTAGTGTTAGTTTTACGACATCTCTATCAAGCAAGCCGGAAAAACTAATATGAAATCATATTTGTATTTGCAACTTCATTAGTTTAATCCACAACTACTCAATGAAATCACATTTAAACTATGAATAAATTATCAACAAGCAATACATGATGACTAATTTACCCCATATTCAAAAAATTCACACCCCAAGATTAAGGGTTTTAGCAACACATGTATCAGACACAAATTTTTTTTACCTATATGAGTGTTCATTCAAATGGCTATGAAGATTTAAGTATTTATAAAACCCAAAAGTGATGAATCTAAGAGACATAAGTCCAAATTCAATGAGATTATATTTTTTTGAATCTTTAAGTTGTTCAAAATCCTCGTAATCATGAAAGTAAAAAATATTATAAGACTGAATAATAATAGTCTATAGCTGGATACTAAAAATTAATGTCCCAACGAGTAATTTATACTTTTCAATCTATTGTGCTTCAAAGAACAACTCATCGCACTTAGTTTGGATTGCCGATCAACTCGGTCATATGCCCTTTGGTGTTTGAATCGTCGTCTCGTGTAAGATTTTAGCATCTTTGTGTTTTGGATCTTCGGGCGACATAAAACTACTTTGATGAACTACTCGCCGACTCGTCAAATAATCCTTTTCACTACTGATTTTACCCTTCCCTTAAGGGCTAAGCATACTGGCACAAAAGGCAATCTCTAGTCTTGTCGGCGACTAGCCAAATATAATCAGTGAACCCCAAGACTTTATTTCTTCATTCTTTTCAGCCTTTGTGTTTCTTTTTACCAAATAGTGTGCATGCTTTGCCTCAAACTAAAAATACCTAAAACTTAAGGTGATTCATCAATTATTGAGATAAAATAGGCATTTGAGGACACTGAATATATCACAATGTATCCTTAAATGATTCCAATTTGTGGACTTATCAACACCCCAAAATAATAGTTTTGCTTGACCTAAAGTAAAACTGAAGTTCGGCAGTTCAAAATGGATTCTATAACGGATCAGTTTTACACAAAACATGATCATTTATTTACACAAAAAATTTAATTTACTCATGCAAGGATTAAATATATACGCAAAGATTCAAGTTATGATACAACATTATCAAAGATTCTCATGCCCTCAATACATGCTTCAAATGCAATCTCAAGCTCAACAGAAGTATCTGAATGCCCTTACACAAATGATGATTCCTTTCTCAAACACAAATATTTAATTATTTATACTCAGGAATCAAATATAATGCTCACACTCAAAAAGAGAAAAAAATCATATGTTTTCACTCATAGGTTTGCCTGTATTTTACGATCAACATTTGTTACGCTTACTCATGACCAAGTAGGTCCTTAAAGGACCATAATGGGGTTTAGTGTAAATTTATGGTCATTTAAGTTCAGTCATTATGATTCTCATGAAATGTGGTTCTCATAACACTTCTTTTTCTTTCTCTTCATTAATTTCTTTAGTGCTCATAAGTCATCCCTTTATTCACTTCTATATATTTTGTTTGAAACACCTTTTCTTGTAGTATTTTTCCAAATTTATTTCACAAAATTTTATTAACCTTCCTCTTCTTTTTCTCTTTAATTGTTTTATATGGATGGGTTCTATTTTTATCAACACATGTATAGAGTTGTATATTAAGACAAACCAACAATCTTTATGATAATAGGTAATGGGTCAAGAAAGGTTGTGTTTTCATAATGTTTCTTCCAAAGAAAGGTATGACTCAAAAGGTGGTAAAAAGACATTCCCACACGCACAAGGTAGGTCCGGTAAATGTAACATTTTCTAACTCTTTAAAATTTCCTAAGATCATAGAAAGAGATATCTTTAGTCACTCAACAGGACAAACGGTGCAAATTTTAGGTCTTGTCATGCATGGCTCAATGTATGCTTGTCACACAAGGCATCAACACTTAAGTGAAACAAGACTCCAATCTTTTTTCACTGTCCAATGGTCATCACAAGACAATAAATTTGATGCATGACTAATCACAATGAGATGCAAAAAGGTAATTTATTGTCTAATGCCACTTAAATTGTTATCATTGTAGCCACACATTCAAGTTAGATCAATTGTAAGCACGATTAAAGTCATTTGTATGGATAGTAACTGAGAGTCAATTTTTTGCAAGAGAACAACAACATTCAAGTACTAGAAGAGTTGTCAAAAATTTGCGTAAAACAATAAGATGGATCAATATAATTTTTCAATAAAGCAAAAGGGAGATATAAGGTCAAACATGTGTGACAAACTGATAAAACACAATTTGAATAAAACTACCCAAATATAAACACAAAACGCAAGAATTAATACCCACAATAAAGGAGGGCCTCACCCCATCAGAAATGAACATCATTTGTCCTTAATGAAAAAGAAGTAACACATACAAAAAGTCAAATAAGGTAAGAATGAGAGGGAGGTAAAGCAAAGATCCTCTCTATATAGTCTCTGTATATGTCCAGGTCTCAACACCCTGTGCAGTAGTCTGTACTTGGGAATTACGGCCCAGAGTCACCTTAGAAGTCTCATCTTCAGCAGAAAGAGCAAAAGATGTAGCAACTAGGGAAGCATGCACTGCTGCATCTTTCATGACTGTCTCACTCAAAGTTAGGTCCTCATTTGCAGCCCCCTCAATCTCCTCAAATGTCACTTCATTAGTCTTTTAATCAGACTCAGGGTCGGCTACCTTATCCATTCTATCCCATGTCTTGTGGTAGTTTAAGTAATTTCAGGCATAATTGGCATCTTCATTGTTCAAAATAACAAGGACATATCGGTGGACTTTAGGTGGTACATATGTTTTCTCAGCTCAGCAATGGCTCCTTTTAATGTCGTCACATCCTCTGGGGCCCCTTGCTCGTGCTCACACACTGCTTTCTTTGTTACTAGGGCATCAAATGTAGTTCTCAACTGTGTTATAACATCAAGAAGGGAATTTTGAATCATACATGGAATGGAGGTTTCGAGGTTGGAAACTTGAGGATCATTGGACTAGGCAAGCTGTCCCATTTGGATCAAGGATGCCTAAGTGATTAGAAAATGGGAGACAACAACACTAGTAGGTATGGGTGGTACTACAGTAGTAGAAGAAGCTGTAGTGTCAGCAAGAGTGGCAGTGAAAGAATTAACTGAAGGCCCTAGGGCCGGAATATGAAAATATATCTCTGCAGGAATGGATTCAGTGGACACAACATCCTTCTGTTTCTTCTCTTGCGGATCCTTAACATACTGGGCCTCGATTATTATGATATTGGTAGAGGAGGTGGAAACACATTCTACGTCCTTCTTTTAATATGTAGGTACATGAGCCCTTTTGCAATGCTCAATGATCAATGTTGGCAAAGGTAGAGGGGTCCAAATATGCTTTGCACGTATATGGATCTTAAAAGTAGTGATCATCCTTAAATTTATTCTAGTTTTATGCATGATGCATCCTTTACAAGCTTTCTTACCAAGGGAAATGATTGATTAATTTTGGGATGGAATAATTGTGTTGCTAATAAACTGAACCTGTATCTTCCAGTTGCGTTCAAATCACTCTTTTAATTTGGAGCTCGTTCTGCTAACAAACTCGGAGCATCATGGCGTGGTGGCCTAACCATCGAGGTGAAGTCGGGACCTAAACAATCGAACGGAACAATATATAGACAAGTAAATCCATGAGATTAACAAGGTTAACCATTTTTTTCATCATATCCAGCTTCTTTTATTTTCTCATGTGTTGGCACTGATCATTGATCTTTGGGGACATGCCCAAGAAACTGTACATATCTTGAGTCGCAAAAGCTACCTTCTATACTCCGAAAACCACGTTGTAAACACTTTGAAAAATTCTACTAGCCTCTTCCTCTGAGGTACCAATGCACTATATGAAGTGTAAAATTTTCTGACCCAGCTTTGTATTTAAGAGAAACGGGGTCTAGTAATGATTTGGCAGATTTGATATTTTAGGCACTCTATTATCTCTGATCCTGTCATGATCTCAGCTAAGAAAATTAAATAGTGAAACTGCGGGGATTCGAAATCGGGAAACAGAATCAGAGATTAAAAACAAACGGCTACGATCAGTTGGATTTTAATAAGAACGGAAGGTGCGGATTTTGCCACGTGGATTCGGTTATAAAAGATGGTTAGAGGAGAGAGAGAAGGCAACGAGTTTCTGGTGAACTTTCCCTCCCCTTTTCTGCTTCTTCTTCTTCGATCTCCTTCCCTTCTTCTCATTCTCAATCTCATTTCTTCTCTCTTCTATTGGCAGGTTAATCAACAATGGAGATTCAAAGCTGTTTTAGTTAGATTTACCATTTTATAATCTTGTAATCGATAACAATTTGAACTCTATCAATCCAGAAAATTCTCAAACATTACTGTCTATTTTCTTTCTGTGAAGCAAAGTTATAATTACTGGTGAGATCATAACAATTGGTATCAGAGCTCCGAAACTGCAAACTGTGGGTAAGCATGGCTGAAGGCACACGTTGGAAGATTACCGAAGACAAGTTAGGACGTCACGATGAATTGTTAGCAGATCTATTGGAGTCATAACAGGAGGTACGTAATGCTCAAACAGGGATTCAGGGTGCATTAGATTTGATTTTAGAGAGGTTAGGAGCATTAGAAAGAGCTCCGATGGGACAAATTTGGGAGCAGGTCTTTTACCTATTCCGAACCTGGAAAATCGAAAACGACCTCCACAGAATGCAGTTGTACCGCCTAGATGGGAGTTGCCTAGCTTTGTTGGACATGAACCTAAGGTATGGATCCGTAAATGCGAACGTTATTTTACGCAGTATAGGATAGGGGAGGAACAAAGAGTAGAAATCGCTGCTTTGTATTTGAATGATGCTACTGAATTTTGGTATCAATCGGTGATATTAAGTGGAGGAATGTTGACTTGGTTAGAGTTTAAGGAAGAATTAATTAGTAGATTTGGAGAAATTGTAATAAGTGATGTTGTAGAGGAATTCAACAAACTGCAACAATCGAGAACGATTGATGAATTTTTAGGTAAGTTTGAGGATCTCAAAGCTCAGATGCTCATTAGGAATCCTACTTTGAATGAGGCACATTTTCTGTCTAGTTTCGTAGGTGCTCTGAAAGAAGAAATACGTTTTGAGGTAAAAATGTTTAAACCAACCACACTTAAGGAAGCTATTGAGAAGGCTCGAATGAAGGAAATGGCTATCGAGGCTGCAATAAGGAGAAACAAAGGGGTTGCCAGATCTTATCCATCTGTAACATCGGTGTTAGCTGCTAACAAAGTTCCTGTTGTTTCTACTGCTAAGAACAATTCCTATAGATTGACTCCGGATGTATATGAATATCGGAAGTCAAATCATCTCTGTTTCCGCTGTGGAGAAAATTATGGGCCTGGGCATATCTGTAAGAGGAGACAATTGAATTGCCTCATTGGGACAGTCGAGAATGAAGCGGAGTTAGAAACGTCAGTGGTGGAAGATGGAAATTCAGAGATAATGATTGAGGGAGTAATAGAACAAGAGTTACAACAAGCTGTATGTTTGAATGCATTAACAGGGCACAATAAAGGAGAGAATACAATTTTAGTTGGAGGCACTGTTAAGAAGCGACAATTAGCTATTCTGATAGATTCAGGCAGTACTCACAGTTTCATCGATGAGCAAACAGTCATTGCAACGGGTTATAAGCCAAGTCATTGTTCACCGGTCAGGGTTATAGTAGCAGATGGAAATTATGTCATGTGTACTTCACAGTGCAAAGGGTTTTCATGGAAAATGCAAGGTCGAACCTTCGTAGAAGATTTATTAATTATTCCCTTGGGTGGTTGTGCTTTGGTGTTAGGAAATGACTGGATGAAGCTGTATAATCCTACAAAATTCGATCACGAAAAAAAATGTGTTACAATTGGCAGGAAGAAGAACAAGTTGGTTTTACCTGGTTTAGTGGATGAAGGCAGATTGAATATGATGTCGAGTGGAGCTATGAGCAGGATATTAAAGAAAGGGCAGACTCTATTTGCTCACCTATTCATGATGAATCTAGTGACAAAACAGGAAGATGTGGAAGTTGATAATGGTATTAAGGATGTGATAGATAAGTATTCTGATGTATTCGCAGAACCAAAGTCGTTACCACCTACTCGAGCTTGTGATCATCCCATACCACTTAAACGTGGATCGATGCCACTTAGTTTGAGGCCATATAGGTACAACTATTATCAGAAGAATGAATTGGAAAGACAGGTGAAGGAAATGCTTTTCAGTGGGGTAATACAACCAAGTCAGTCTCCTTTCTCTTCACCCTCTTTGTTAGTAAAGAAGAAGGATGGAACATGGAGATTTTGCGTTGACTATAGAGGCCTAAATGATATCACCATTAAGGACAAGTATCCAATTCCGATTGTGGATGATTTGTTAGATGAACTACACGGCGCATCAATTTTTTCTAAGGTGGATCTTAGAGCAGGGTATCACCAAATACGCATGAAGATAGAGGATGTGTACAAGACTGCCTTCCGAACTCACATGGGGCATTATGAGTTTAGAGTGATGCCTTTTGGACTCATTAAAGCACCAGCCACTTTTCAAGCATTGATGAACCCGGTTTTTCAACCCTTTCTTCGAAAATTTGTTCTGGTTTTCTTTGATGATATACTAATATATAGCGTGATAGTAAGGGAACACATCCAACATTTGCAATTAGTATTTGAGATCTTGAGGTCTAATTCATTATTTGCTAAGCGATCTAAATGTTCTTTTGGACAACCACAAGTGGAATACTTGGGCCATATAATCACTGAAGTCGGGGTGGCTACGGATCCTGAGAAGATCAAAGCAATGGTAGATTGGCCTAGACCTAAAACACTCAAGGCTCTCAGAGGTTTCCTTGGTTTGACAGGATACTATAGGAAATATGTTATGAATTATGGTGCTATCTGCAGACCACTTACTGATTTACTCAAGAAGGAGGGTTTTAAATGGAATCCTGAAGCTGAAATAGCTTTTGAATCCCTTAAAATTGCAATGACCACTACTCCAGTCTTAGCTCTTCCGGACTATACACAAGAATTTGTAGTTGAAACGGATGCAAGTCATGGGGGAATTGGTGCTGTGCTTATGCAAAGGGGTCGACCTGTCGCTTATTTTAGCAAGGTGTTAGCTCCTAAGCATAGAGGCAAATCTATTTATGAGAAGGAGTATATGGCTCTACTTATTGCAGTTGATAAATGGAGGCATTATCTGCAATTCAAACATTTTGTGGTCAGAACTGATCACCATAGTTTGAAGTATTTGCTCGAACAAAAGGTGACATCTGCTATCCAACAGAAAGGATTAACCAAGTTACTGGGACTTGACTATGAAGTGCGTTACAAGAGTGGGGCAGAGAATAGGGTCGCGGATGCTTTGTCTCGGCAACATGAAGGATTAGAAGAAGGTGCCCTTCATTCACAAGGTCTGCTCATGGCTATCAGTATGGTGACTCCTACATGGACAAATGAGATAGTACAAAGCTACACTGATGACCCTTTTGTCCAAGAGTTACTTACTGTTTTATCAGTAGATTCACATGGTCCTAGTTTGTGGTATTATAGTATGGGTGTGTTGCGGAGGAAGGGTAAGGTATATGTTGGTTCAAATGGTTCTTTAAGAAACCAACTCATTTCTAATTTTCATGATACACCCCTTGGTGGACATTCTGGCCAGTTGGGAACTTTAAAGAGGGTAGCTCAAATATTTTATTGGCCTAAGATGAAGTTCATGGTGAATTCATATGTCACGAGTTGTGATGTGTGCCAAAGAAATAAAGATGACAATGCTGCTTATCCGGGATTGTTGCAGCCCTTGCCTATACCCTATCAAGCTTGGAGGCAAATCAGTATGGATTTTATCGAAGGTTTACCTAAATCACGAGCTAAAGATGTGATACTAGTTGTGGTCGATAGATTTACGAAATATGCTCACTTCATAGCTCTAGCCCATCCATATACAGCAGCTACAGTAGCCAACTTGTATTGGAAAAGAATTCATAGCTTACATGGTATTCCTGATTCTATTGTTACAGACAGGGACAAAGTGTTTTTGAGTAACTTCTGGCAAGCCATGTTTAAGCTTTTGGGAACTCAACTTCATTATAGCTCGGCTTATCATCCCCAAAGTGATGGTCAAACAGAGAGAGTCAACAGGTGTTTGGAAAATTATCTCAGGTGTATGACTACGAGTAGACCTACTCAGTGGAAACAGTGGCTTTCGGCTGTTGAGTGGTGGTATAATACTAACTTCCACACCAGTTTGCGTTGTACTCCTTTCGAAGCATTATATGGTTATACTCCACCTCAATTGTCCATTGGACCGTTATTGGAAACAATAGTTCAAGCTGCAGAGGACGTAGTCATGCAGCGACAACAATTTCTGCAGTTACTTCGTGATAATTTGACTACTGCTCAAGCTCGGATGAAGTTCTTTGCTGATAATAGAAGAACTGATCGGGAATTTTCTGTGGGGGATTCAGTTTATCTGAAGCTTCAACCTTATCGTCAAACTTCCATTGCATTGAGGAAGAACTTGAAGCTTAGCTCTAAGTACTATGGACCTTACCGGATCACGGACAGGGTAGGTTCTGTGGCGTATCGATTGGAGCTACCTCCTCATTCTAAAATTCATCCGGTCTTTCATGTGTCACTACTTAAGAGAAAAGTAGGCAATCGTGTCGTGGTGCAATCTGAATTACCTGCGACGAGTGGTGATGGACAGTTTTTGGTTAAGCCTGTGGCAATATTGCAAAGACAGATGGTAAAGAGAAATAATATGGCTGTTGTACGAGTGTTAGTACAATGGTCTAATCTTCCACCAGAAGATGCAACCTGGGAAGATTATCAATTTCTGCGCGCCAAATTTCCAGACTTTGATTCTCATCCTTAAGGTCAAGGATAGTTTGATATGCCAATTCACGAGAGATAAGACAAACAGATATGGAGGAAGTCCAGAAATGGATTTTATCTTTATTAAAACCAGAAGCTACTCCAACAACTAGAGCACTAAAACAAGGATTCATCTCCGAAGAACTCATGACAAGATATTGCAAGCTAATTGGACACAAATATCCAGACCATATATGTTCCAAGTGCAACCAAGGTGATGACATAATCCCAGACGTACAACTGGAATAAGCTGAGAAGAAGAAGATAAAGATAGACATAAAAATATATGTAAATTAGTCATAATTATTGTCGGCCACATGTAAAAAAGT
>JAPDHL010001909.1:9812966-9839966 GCA_032847665.1 Solanum chilense | reverse complement strand
TGACACTCCGATCCCCTACTACTATGTGTCGGTACGTGACACTCTGATCCCGTAATTCTACGTGTTAGTTCGTGACACCCGACCCACTAATACTATGTGTCGAAACGTGACACTCCGATCCACTAATACTATGTGTCGGAACGTGACACTCCGATCCACTAATCTCATTCTATCAATTCATCAAGCCTTCTCTATACCAAGGCATCATCAATCCCATTACTTTAATTCATCAAGCCTTCTTTTATACCAAGGCATCATCATTAATAACGTAGATTAAAGTTTCTTTCAAGATTTGGGATTCAATAGTTTTCATCATGCTTGTTTTATCACAATCACATCATCATATTCATGCAAGCATACAATTAAGCATATAGAAGACTTTATAATACTACCAACACATATCATTCGCTATTAAGAGTTTACTATGAGATAGCATGAAAACCATAACCTACCTCCACCGAAGAATTGAATTCAAACAAGCAAATTCCCAAGCTCTGTGTTTTCTTCCTCTTAGATCGACCCCTCTCTCTCTCTCTTGTTCTTTCTATTTTTCTTATTCAAAACCCTCTTTCTTTTACCCTAATTAGCATATAATTAAGAATAAAAGATGGCAATAATAACCCACTAATTAACTTAAGGTTACCTCTTTTAACCCCCAGGTAATTAGACTTATTAACATTAACCCTCTAACTTTATAATTAAAGCAGGAATAGTCCAAAAGTCCCTTAAAACGTGTAACGAAATCCGACTCCGACTGGGAAACGCAACCTGTGACGGCCCGTCGTGCCTGCGACGGTCCGTCATGCAGGTCGTCGCAACGATCAGAACTCCATTTTTCACTAAGGAGTTTGTGACGGTCCGTCACGCCTGTGACTGTCCGTCCTGCACTACCGTCACGACGTTCAGAGAATCGTTCGCTGTACCAAATTCTCAAGAGTTAAATTGTTTTGAAACGGGCCCTCACGACGGTTCGTCGTAGCTGTGATGGTCCGTCCTGCAGGTCCGTCACAGATTACAGAGAGTCGATTTTAGTACTCAAATTTCAGAATTCTAAGTGTTCTGGAATGGGACATCCTCGACGGTCCGTCGTGCCCATGACGGTCCGTCGTGGTATCCGTCGTCTCAGCCAGTTTTCCAGAAATAAAATATGCTGCTCAAAACGACTAAACAGGTCGTTACAGCAACTAATAGAAAACAAAATAAAAACAACAGAAGCACCAAGGTATATAGAAAGAACATTTGTAGGAACAACAAGATTATTGATAGAAAATCTACCCTTAGAAAGTCTAGAAGTACATAGAAATGACAAGAAAATGGATGGATCTCCATCGGCAACAAATATAGATATACTAGATAAATATGAATCAACTATAAGAAATGAATTCGGCGGTATGACCACAGATATAAGAGAACAAAACAGAGAAAAAAATAATAAATAGGCAACTTATGAGAAAATTAGCTGTATGTAAAATGTGTTATATAGATGAATACACTTTTGCATTTAAGGAATACTATTAAAAAGCAAAATACAATTTAAATGAAGCAAAAAAAATAAGACAACAATATTTTACAAAATTACCAGAACCATTTTGCACAAAAATAATTAATGATTGGAATGATGAAGGATTAGTAGATACTTTAGCAGCTAGCATAAAATTTTTACATCAATGGTTCATACAACTATGTGAAAACCAAAAAGAAAAATTAAAAATGGAAAAAGTACTAAACAAGAATTTAGTCTGTTGTAAAAATAATACAGCACAGTTTGGATGTACAAATAAAAAGCAAAAGCCTAAAACTTATAAAAATTATAGAAAAACTAAAACCAAGTATAAATATAAGAAACCAAGACGAAGATATTACATAAAAAATTATAAAATAAAAAGACCATATAGACCAAAAAGAAAAATGTCCCAATGTACTTGTTATAATTGCGGAAAGATAGGACATTTATCTAGAAATTGTAAACTACCCAAAGATCTGAAAAGGAAGTAAATTGCACAAGTAATTATAGATAATGACAAATATATGCAAATAGAATACATAGAATATGAATTAAGTGAAAACGATAGTATATATGAAGTATCAGATATAGAAACTGAAAATGAAGAAGAAAATATTAATCTAGATAATAATGAAACAGATGAAAAAATATAATGTCTGAAGATGAGATAAAAATAATATCTAAAGAAGATTATCAAAATGAAGAATTATCAGACCAAAAAATTATATTTGATAATACAATTTTTGAAAAAATAAAAGGAAAAGAATTAGACTTAAGTGTTGAAAAAGTACTAGAAATACCTACTTTGAGAAATTGGTTTAAAAGACAAAAGGAAGAATATTATGTAGTTAGTCAGAAAGAACATATTATAGATTGTAAATATGCAAGAGGAAAAGCATATATACCTATACTAAGTAAACGAATAATAAATAAAGAAATACAAGATATAAAAGCTAAAACACCTATAAAATATATACATTTAGGAGGAACAGAAATATTAATAAAAGCTTGTTTTAGACAAGGAATAGATACACCTATTGAAATATACTTAGCAGATGATAGAATTATACACCCTATAGAAAAAAGTGTAATTAGTGCAGTAAAAGGAAACTTAATATACCAAAAATTTAAATTTATAATAAGTGCCAATTATACAATAGCATTAACAGATAGAAATTTAGATAAATCATTAGTATTATATTGGAAAATGTCTGGAATAGAGTTAGCACCAGGCAGTAAAATATTTACAGCAAGATGTAAAAACCTATATATATTAACAGCAAAACATAAAATAACAGCAAGAAATAAAATTGATAAAATAAAGATAGAAAATCCTTTCGAAAAAATAATTACTTTAATAGACAATAATGACTATAGCTATAAAGAAATTGAGATAGAAAAATATTTAGAAATTGTAAAAGAAAGATTAAGTACTTCAAGTGTACCAAATACGTTAACAAGAGCTACCTCATCAAGAATGAGTACATCTAAAAGAAACTATGAAATCCCTCAAAACTTATTAGATAAGGAAGAAATAACACCATATCATCATTTCATAACAGGAATAATAGACCAAAGAAGAAATAAAATTTTGATAAATACAGGATAAGAAGAAAATTACATAACAAGAGAGTTAGTATTAGAAGAAGAAATTATAAAAACAGGACACATATGCCCTGAATTACCTAGTGAGACAGTAAACATAAATGAAGAAACAACGGAAAAATAAATAATTATAGGAGGAATACCCTTAATAATACCATTTAAAATATACAAAGGAAATCATAATATTACATTAGGTATAAAATGGTAAGAAAAAGTTAAACCGTACAATATAGAAAATGAACAATTAACAATAACTTGTCAAAATAAGAAAATAATTATAAAAATAACAAAATGAATAATGAAAATATTTATACTTGCAAAAATTATTGTAGAAGGATATCACAAAAGATATTATACCCCTATGATAGATACAGGAGCAGAAGCGAATATATGTAAAAATTATTGTCTAACAGAAGATAAGTGGGAAAAATTAAAAACACCTATGGTAGTAACAAGATTTAATAATGAAGGAAGTATGATTAAATACAAAGCAAAAAATATAAAAATACAAATATGGGATAAAATATTAACAATAGAAGAAATGTACAATTTTGAATTTACGACAAAACAAATGTTATTGGGAATGCCATTTTTAGATAGATTTTACCCACATGTAATAACAAAAACACATTGGTGGTTTACTACACCGTGCGGAAACAAAATAGGATCAAAAAGAGTAGATAATAAACAACGAAAACCTATAGAATGGATAAAAGGAAGTGAAAAAATAAATCAAGAAATGGAAAATATCAATAAGAAACAAATATCACAATTAGAAATTATCATTATTACAATAGATAAATTTAAAATAATAAATGAACAACTATATAACGAAGATTCATTACAAGGATGGGAAAAACATAAGACAAAAGTAAAGATTGAACTAATTGATGAAAATAGTATCATAACACAGAAACCATTAAAATATAACTTTGATGATTTAAAAGAATTCAAAATACATATAGATGAACTATTAGAAAATAATTACATACAAGAAAGTAATAGTAAACATACAAGTGCAACATTTATAGTTATAAAACATAGTGAACAAAAAAGAGGTAAAAGTAGAATGGTCATAGATTATCGTAATCTAAATGCTAAAACTAAAACATACAATTACCCAATACCAAATAAAATACTAAAAATAAGACAAATACAAGGATATAACTATTTTAGTAAATTCGACAGAAAATAAGGATTTTATCATAAAACTAGAAGAAGAATCTAAAAGCTAAAAACATTAACAGTACCGCAAGGTTTCTATGAATAGAATGTTTTACCGTTTGGATATAAAAATGCACCAGGTAGATAACAACATTTTATGGATAACGATTTTAACCAGTTAGAAAATTGTATTGTATATATAGATGATATATAATATATTCTAAAACACAAGATGAACATATAAGGTTGTTAGAAAAATTTATACATATAATTAAATACTCAGGTATAAGCTTAAGTAAAAAGAAAGCAGAAATTATGAAACCACAGATAGAATTTCTAGGAATACAAATAGACAAAAATGGAATAAAAATACAAACTCATATAGTACAAAAAATAATCACCCTTGATGAAAATATAGATACAAAAAAGAAATTACAATTCTTTCTAGGATTAGTAAATCAAGTAAGAGAATACATATCAAAATTAGCAGAACATGTAAAACCATTACATAAAAAACTCAAAAAAGATGTTGAGTACTACTTTAACAATAAAGATAAAGAACATATAAAAAGTATTAAAAAATTATGTAAAAAATTACCAAAACTTTACTTTCCCGATGAAAATAAATCATTTGTTTATATTGTTGAAACAGATTCAAGTGATCATAGCTATGGAGGAGTTCTAAAATACAAATATGAAAAAGAAAAAAAAAATATCATTGTAGATATTGTTCAGGATATTATACAGAAGCACAAATAAAATGGGAAATAAATAGAAAGGAATTATTTGCATTATATAAGTGTTTATTAGCATTCGAACCATATATTGTTTATAATAAATTTATTGTAAGAACAGATAATACACAGGTGAAATGGTGGATAACCAAAAAGGTAGAAGATTCAGTTAGAACAAAAGAAATAAGGAGGTTAGTATTAAATATACTAAATTTTACATTTACAATCGAGGTAATCAAAACTGACAAAAATTTGATTGCAGATTACTTGTCAAGACAAAGCTACTCAAACTGAGGACAAAAATGAACATACAATTGAAGAGCTATTCAAAGCCATTACTACACTTTGTACTAAATTGGATAGAATGGATAATGAGATACAAAAGCTACAGACTAATGAAGTAAATCTGAGGTCTAAAGCTAATATAAGTCAGCAACATGACTATAAAGATGCGGAGCTATGTCGATCGGAGGACAGGAAAATTTCCATAGCTAAAAGGAGACGTTGGGAAACTCCATAAAACCCATGACAAAGTTTGTTTAAATACAGCTGCAGGTACAAGCAGGAAAGCTAGTGAAAAATCACGAAATACAAACCTAAACAAATTATGCATAAAACCATTTATCCAAATACACAAATACAAATACCCACAGAACCACAAACTTCCACATATGCAATGAGCATACAAACTCATAAAAAGAGATACAATTACATTACACAATCTTATATCAAAAACATATATAAAATACAAACATATTTAAACCTAAACCCAGATCCACATAGACTAAAAATCCAAATGAAGATTACATAACCCAAAAATTACAAGGATATAATAGGTTGATTGCACAACCCAAAACTAGTTCATATTTAGTTAAAACATGTTATAATTATGGGTTATACACTATATACATAAGATGGCGAAGAGATAAGTGGAATACCAGAGTTATACAAAGCATTCGTCACATACAAAAGAGTTACCAAAGAAAATCTATTTTATATTAAGTTTTATACAGCACCAGCTGAGATGTTATATGAAAAAATCAAATCATCAATTCAAGTTATAAAGATAGGTTTGACCAGAGATATGATAATACCAGAAGAGATAGAAAAACAGGCTGAAATACCGAAGATAGAGATACCAAACTTTTATGCAAATAAAAGGATAATTGGTATAGCAACAATTATACAAGAACTAGCTAACAATTATTTAAACGGCAATGCTATTTGGAGTTATTATGCAAGAGACAAAGTTATGATATATTCAAACTCAAAGGAATTAAGAAGAACATATATGAAAGAAGTCCAGCGATGGATTTTATCGTTATTAAAACCAGAAGAACAACCTACAACAAGAGCATTAAAAAAGGAATTTATTTCAGAGGAGTTATTAGTGAGATATTGTAAGCTTATTGGAAACAAATATCCATATCACAAATGTTCCAAATGTAACGGAAAAGATGATGTTATACCAGATGTTGATTTGGAGTAAAAATGGAAGAAATGAAATAAGCATAAGATTCTTTTGAGATAAGATTTACTTTTCATTAGCCAATGTATAGCAGCTATTTGTAAAGTTTTTATTTTTAGAGTCGTAAAGTAAATAGTGTGTGTCGGCCAACAATAAAAAGAAAGGGCCATTATATAAAGTAGTAATAGTATGAATTTTGTTTTTAGTATCGGCCAAATATAATTAGGCCATATCCCCAACTTGGGAACATTCGTCCTCGAACGACACTTAGGGATCTTTAATCTCAACAAGAGTTTCAATGCATCATAGAGCAGTTCATTTCAATCATAACATAATCACATAGAATTTTTTTTTAAAAAAAATTAGAAGGAACACAACTTCAAATTGTTTTAGCACAAAATGCACACAACCAAGCAAAACATTTATTTACTCACTCTTTAATGCATCAAACACCAAGGCATACTCATGTTTTCTTCCCAGTGGAGTCTAAATTGTAAGTAACACCAAGCACATCACAAAAAAAGTAAGTCATCTCAAAAAGTTTAAATTTCAAACATAGTACTCACCTTCACAGTAAGCATCATTTCAGAAGAATAACACAAATCATAGACACACTCAAACACTTAGCTAAAAATGCTTTCACTTTTCAAAAGTGAGCATACAATTATGCATTCCAAATCATAAAGGTCACATAATTTTCAATAGACTCAATATTTCATTTTTATATAGACTCAACTTTTAATTAAAAGGTTAAACCTTTCACCTCACAAGTAACTATTCTCATGAGATAAGATAAGAAACATGATCTTAGTCACATTGATGTGTGAAGTTTAACCTCTTAATGAAAAGTTCTCTTTAAAATTAAAAGTGATGAATCTCTTGAAAACTATTTGTTTCACATTCCGAAAAATTACATGTCTAGTGAAGAGCCTAGCATGTCTTTAGGAATGCGTATTTGGGAAACATAGGCATTCCAATGCCCAATACTGAGAAATATTAGGCATAGCATAGAAAATTGGCTAAGGGGTATTAAAAAACTACTATATATTACACAAATAAGAAAAATATTAGGCATATTAGAAAATATTGGCTTAAAGGGTGTTAGTTATTTTTTCTAAATATTGGGCATAGCATAGAATATTGGGTAAGGGGTATTAGCCAATTTCCATATATTACCAAAATAACCAAATATTAGGCACATTAGGAATTATTGGCTTAAACTGTTTTAGCAAATTTATGTAAGTATTAATGACATTTTCAAAGAAATGTACCTAAAATAAAGACCGTAAGCTAAAAACATACGTTTCATAATAGTTTTGCTTAATAGATATGAGGAATCCATGTTTAATACTAGTCACCATAGCACACGATCTACTAAAATGGCCGCGTAGATTGAACATTGCAAAAGGACATAGTGATCATAATTGGGAGAATAAGTAAACATTCCAAATGAACCATCAAGAATAGTTAGTTATTTTAACAACCTGTTTAGTCGTTTTGAGCAGTAGAGTATTTCTGGTAATAACTGTCTGAGTCGACGGATCCCACGACGGACCGTCATGGGCACGACGGACGGCCGAGGGGGTCTCGTTCCAAAACACTTAGAATTCTGAAATTTGGGTACTGAGATCGACTCTCTGAACTTCTTGACGGAATGGCAGGACGGACCACCGTTGGCACGACGGACCGTCACAAATCTTTCCACAGAATTAACTCTCTGAACTTTGTGACGGACCTGCAGGACGGACCGTCACAGTCATGACGGACCGTCACAGGTTGTGTAGCCTGACTGGGTTGGATTTCTGTTAAATGTTTTTGAAGGGGCGTTTTGGACTATTCATGCTTATAATTATAAATTTAGTGGGTTAATGTTAATAATTCAATTACTTGGGGGTTAAAGGAGATAACCTTGAAATAAATAGTGGGTTATTTTTATCATATTTTATACTTAATTATATGACAATTAGGGTGAAAGAAAAAGGGTTTTGAATAAGAAAAATAGAAAGAGCAAGAACAGAGAAAGGGAGAAACGAACGAGAGAAGGGAGAACGAAGAGGAAAACAAAAAGGCTTGGGAAGTAGCTTGCTTGCTCGCGATTCTTCGGTGGAGGTAGGTTATGGTTTATGCTATTTCATAGTAAAACTCTTAATAGCGAATGCTATGTATTGGGTAGTATTGTAAAGTCTCCTATATGCTTAATTGTGTGCTTGCATGATGTGATTATGTAATTGTAATGGATTGGAAAGATAAGGCTGTGAATCTTAAACCTTAAATCCACTTTGTTAATGATGATGCCTTGGTATAAAAGAAGGCTTGATGAACTAAAAGAATGAGATTAAGGGATCGGGTGTCATGAACTGACACGTAGAATTAGGGGATCGGATGTCACGAACCGACACATAGAATTAGGAGATCGGGTGTCATGAACCGACACGTAGAATTAGAGGATCGGGTGTCACGAACTGACACGTAGTATTAGGGGATCGGAGTGTCACGTTCCGACACCAGGATAGTAGAGGATCGGAGTGTCACGTTCCGACACTAGGATAGTAGAGGATCGGAGTGTTACGTTCTGACACTAGGATAATAACGAGAATGAATATTGAGGGGATCGGAGTGTCACGTACCGACACAAGAGGAATAAAAAGAATGAATCTTGAATTATGTTAATATACTCAATTTGAAGAACCTAATTCCTAAATGAGTATGGTGTGGAGGCTTGAGTCCTCATAGGTGTGTTTTGGTGTTGTTGCAAATGATTCTTGACTTGTGATTGTCACCTGATAAGCATTGTGGTCGATTTTATGTTATTGTTCAATATATATTGCTTTCTATTCTGAGTTGGCCGATGATACCTACTCAATACTTGTGCCTTGTACTGACCCCTACTTGTAAATTGTTCTCTTTGTTATTGTGGAGTGCAGCAAACGTGCCTTCGACTTCGACTCGTCCGCAACTCTAGCCAGTCTTCATCACACCAGATTTCAGGGTGAGCTATTGCTTCTATCTTGGACTGGATCTTCTTCTTCACGTCTTGATGCCTTGAAGTTCTGGCATGGACTATCTTTTTATTTATTTAAGTCTCTTAGATACTCTTATACTTAGTAATTTAAGGATAGATGTTCTTGTGGTGATGACTTCCAGATTTTGGGGATAACAGTTAAAAAAATTTAGAAGTTATTTATTGGTTATATTAATGAGTTTAAAGTCTTCCGCATTATATTCTATTTATTATGGTTGGAATGTTGTGGTTTAGATTGGTTGGTTCGCTCACATAGTAGGATAAGTGTGGTTGCCACTCGCGGCTCGTTTTGGGTCGTGACAAACTTGGTATCAGAGCATTAGGTTCGTTTGTCTCATCACACAAGAACGAGTCTAGTAGAGTCTTAAGGAACGGTAGGGGGACGCCTTTACTTTTCTTTGAGAGGCTATAAGACTTTAGGAAAATTCCATTCTTTCTTTCTTTCTTTCGTTCTATTACTTGGATCCAATTGGTATAAAGGCGATACAAATTGGTATCTGAACATCTTCACTCTATTTCGCAGATGGTTAGAACTAGAGCAACAACTGCGCCAACACCAACACCAGTAAGACAAGATGCATCTGAGCCAGCCAATGGGGCTGTAGCTCGAATAGGAGTAGTGGCAAGAGGCCGTGGTAGAGGTCGCGGGAGAACGTCCTCTAGAGGAAGAGGACAAGCACCTGTCCCATCTAGTACTAACGCGGAGACCCCTCCACCGACTTAGGAAGTAGTAAGAGAGGGTGAGGAAGCGGAAAATGAGCAAGTGCAGAATGACGAATTACCACCCCAACCTACCCCAGAGATCATTAATCAGGTTCTTGCTTATCTTAGCGAGTTATCTGATCAAGGCCAGACACCTCCAGTGTTTTCTTCACCAGCACCTCAGGTTCCGAAAGTACAACAGGCAGCTGATGTGGCTCCCCGCATGGATGACTCATTGGAAATAGGCATGTTTCCTCGTTTGACTACAGGGCCTATACTGAGAAGTGATCAGCATGAACTTTTTAGTAAGTTCTTGAAATTGAAACCTCCAGTCTTCAAGGGTGCTGAATCTGAGGATGCCTACAATTTTCTGGTTGATTGTCATGAGTTACTACATAAAATGGGCATAGTGGAACGATTTGGCGTTGAGTTTGTAACCTATCAGTTTCAGGGAAATGCCAAAATCTAGTGGCGGTCATATGTTGAGTGTCAACCCGCACAGGCACCATCTATGACTTGGGCGTCATTCTCTAACTTATTTATGGAGAAGTATATCCCCCGGACCTTGAGGGATAGGAGGAGAGATGAGTTCTTGAGCCTAGAGCAAGGCAGGATGTCAGTTACTGCGTATGAGGCTAAGTTTCTGGCATTATCCAGGTATGCCACCCAACTTTGTTTCAGTCTACAAGAGCGGATTCGCCGTTTTGTGAAGGGAATGAGGTCAGATTTGCGGATTTCAGCCTTACAGGTAGCGGCTACAGCAAAATCCTTTCAGGAAGTGGTAGACTTCGTGATAGAGGTGGAGAGAGTGAAGCCAGATGACTTCACCATGGCATCGACATCTAAAAGGTTTCGTAAGGGAGGTGAGTTTAATGGTTCTTACTCCAGAGGGCAAGGTTCAGGAGGTTATCCAGCCCGACCTATTCTTTCTTCACTGCAGACTATAGTTGGGGGTCCACCGTAGACCGGTCAACATTTCTCTGAGTTTGGAGGTTATCCCCAGACTTCGTCATTCTCACAGAGACCTATGCTTGAATCCAGAGAGTGTTATGGATGTGGGGAGACTGGACACATTAAGAGGTATTGTCCAAAACAGAGTTACAGACCTCCAATAGTCAGAGGTAGAGGTGGTCATGGAAGAGGCCGTCATTCTGGAGGACGTGGTGGCCTAGGTAATGGTGGTCACCAAAACGGTCGGGGTGACGGGCAAACTGGAGCCACTACAGCACAACATTGTAGGGGCAACGGGCAGACAGGTGATAGGGCCCATTGTTACGCTTTCCCCGGGCGGTCTGAAGCGGAAACATCTGATGCTGTTATCACAGGTAATGTTTTGGTTTGTGATTGCATGGCTTCTGTATTATTTGATCCTGGCTCCACATTTTCATATGTATCTTCCTCATTTGCTACTGGTCTTAATTTACATTGTGAATTGCTTGACATGCCTATTCGTGTTTGTACTCTAGTGGGTGAGTCTGTGATAGTTGAAAAGGTATATAGGTCTTGTCTTGTGACTTTTGTGGGGAGCAATACTTATGTAGACTTGGTTATTTTAGAAATGGTTGATTTTGATATAATTCTGAGTATGACTTGACTTTCTCCAAATTTTGCAATCATAGATTGTAATGCTAAAACTGTAACGTTGGCCAAGCCTGGGACAGATCCGTTAGTGTGGGAGGGTGACTACACTTCCACTCCAGTTCGTATCATCTCCTTTGTTTGTGCTAAGAGAATGGTTAAGGGTGTTTATCTTTCTTGGCACACCTCAGGGATTATACTACCCATGTACCTTCAATTGAGTCAGTTTCGATTGTCCGTGAGTTTCTGGATGTGTTTCCTGCAGACCTTCCTGGCATGCCACCGGATAGAGATATTGACTTTTGCATTGACCTTGAACCGGGTACTCGCCCCATTTCCATACCCCCTTATAGAATGGATCCTGCGGAGTTACGGGAGTTAAAGTCTCAACTTCAAGAATTGTTAGGAAAAGGCTTCATTAGACCAAGTGCATCCCCTTGGGGTGCTCCTGTTTTGTTTGTGAAGAAGAAGGATGGGAGTTTTCGGATGTGCATAGACTACAGGCAACTGAATAAGGTAACTGTTAAGAACAAGTATCCTCTTCCTCGCATCGATGATTAGTTCGATCAGTTACAAGGTGCTTGTACCTTCTCAAAAATCGATTGGAGATATGGTTATCATCAATTGAAAATACGGGCAACGGATGTGCCCAGGACTGCTTTTCGGACAAGGTATAGACATTATGAGTTCTTAGTAATGTCTTTTGGGCTTACGAATGCCCCTACCGCTTTCATGAGCTTGATGAATGGGATTTTTAAGCCATATCTGGATCTCTTTGTCATTGTATTCCTTGATGATATACTGATATACTCAAAGAGCAAGAAAGAAGATGAGGAGCACTTGAGAATTGTATTTGAAATGTTGAGGGAGAAAAAGCTTTATGCCAAATTCTCCAAGTGTGAGTTTTGGATAGATTCAGTGTCCTTCTTAGGGCACGTAGTTTCTTTAGGATGGAGTGATGGTGGATCCATCTAAGATTGAAGCACTGAAGAGTTGGGTAAGACCTACTAATGTTACAGAGGTAAGGAGCTTTGTTGGTTTAGCTAGCTACTACCGTCGATTTGTCAAGGGATTTTCCTCTGTTGCTTCCAAATTGACAAACTTGACTAAGTAGAGTGTTCCATTTGTATGGTCGGACGAGTGTGAAGAAAGCTTTCAGAAACTCAAGACCTTGTTGACTACTGCACCAATTCTTACCTTGCCATTAGAAGGCAAGAATTTCATTGTTTATTGTGATGCATCCTATTCTGGTTTGGGTGCAGCGCTAATGCAAGAGAAGAATGTAATTGCTTATGCTTCAAGGCAATTAAAGGTGCACGAACGTAATTACCCGACCCATGATTTGGAGTTGGCCGCGGTAGTGTTTGCATTAAAGCATTGTAGGCACTATCTATATGGGTTTAAGTGTGAAATCTACACAGATCATCGTAGCCTACAGTATGTCTTTACTCAGAAAGATTTGAATTTGAGACAAAGGAGATGGATGGAACTACTGAAGGACTACGATATCACTATTTTGTACCACCCAGGAAAAGCTAACATTGTGGCAGATGCGTTAAGTAGAAAATCAGGGAGCATGGGAAGCCTAGCTCACTTAAAGGTTTCCAGACGCCCATTGGCTAGAGAGGTTCAGACTCTGGCTAATGACTTTGTGAGACTAGAAGTAAATGAGAAGGGAGGATTTTTGGATTGTGTGGAGGCAATATCTTCCTTTCTTGACAAGATTAAGGGAAAACAGTTTACTGATGAGAAACTGATTCAAATCCGAGATAAGGTTTTGCGAGGAGAGGCTATAGAAGCAAAAATCAATGAGGAAGGTGTTTTGAGAATTAAGGGAAGGGTATGTGTACCCTGCGTCGATGATTTGATTTACACTATTCTTACAGAGGCTCATAGTTGAAGGTATTCTATACATCCTGGTGCAACCAAGATGTATCGTGACCTAAAACAACACTTTTGGTGGAGTAGAATGAAGCGTGACATTGTTGAGTTTGTTGCTCAATGTCCGAATTGTCAGCAAGTAAAGAATGAACACCAGAAGCCTGGAGGAACACATCAGAGAATGGCCATTCCTGAATGGAAGTGGGAGAGAATTGCAATGGACTTCGTGGTTGGTCTTCCCAAGACAATGGGTAAGTATGACTCCATTTGGGTAATTGTTGATAGGTTAACTAAGTCTGTTCACTTCATTCCAGTCAAGGTGACTTACAATGCAGAGAAGTTAGCCAAACTTTACATCTCGGAAGTTGTTCGATTGCATGGGGTTCCACTCTCCATCATATCAGATAGAGGTACGCAGTTTACTTCTAAGTCTTGGAAAACATTGCATGCTAAATTAGTTACTAGGTTGGATCTTAGTACCGCATTTCACCCTCAGACCGATGGTCAGTCTGAACGAACGATTCAAGTGTTTGAGGATATGTTTCATGCATGTGTGATAGAATTTGGTGGTCATTGGGATAACTTCTTACCCTTAGCAGAGTTCTCATACAACAATAGCTATCACTCAAGTATTGATATGGCCTCAATTGAGGCACTATATGGGAGAAGATGTAGGTCTCCCATTGGGTGGTTTGATGCATTTGAGGTTAGACCTTGGGGAACTGACCTTCTGAGGGAATCGTTAGATAAAGTGAAATGCATTCAAGAAAAGCTTTTAGCGGCTCAAAGTAGGCAAAAAGAATATCCAGATCGAAAGTTTAGAGACTTGGAGTTTATAGAGGGTGAGCAAGTCTTGCTGAAGGTTTCGCCCATGAAAGGGGTGATGCGGTTTGGTAAAAGAGGTAAGCTAAGCCCAAGGTATATTGGTCCATTTGAAGTTCTGAAGCGCGTGGGGGAGGTAGCTTATGAATTAGCCTTGCCCCCAGGACTGTCAGGAGTGCATCCGGTATTTCATGTGTCTATGTTGAAAAGATACCATGGGGATGGAAACTACATCATTCGTTGGGATTCGGTTCTGCTGGATGAGAATTTGTCTTATGAGGAGGAGCCTGTTGCTATTTTAGATAGAGAAGTTCGCAAGTTGAGGTCAAGGGAGATTGCATCCATCAAAGTTCAATGGAAGAATCGACCAGTTGAAGAATCCACTTAGGAGAAGGAGGCTGATATGCAAGAATGATACCCACACCTGTTTACAGATTCAGGTACTCCTTTTCGCCCTTGATTTTTCTTCTTGTGATCGTTCGAGGACGAACGATGGGTAAATTGGTATCTATAGTAACGACATGTTTAGTCGTTTTGAGCAGTAGAGTATTTCTTGTAATAACTATCTGAGTCGACGGATCCCACGACGGACTGTCATGGGAATGACGGACAGTCGAGGGGGTCTCGTTCCAAAACACTTAGAATTCTGAAATTTGGGTACTTAGATCGACTCTCTGAACTTCGTGACGGAATGGAAGAACGGACCGACGTTGGCACGACGGACAGTCACAAATCTTTCCACAGAATTAACTCTATGAACTTTGTGACGGACCTGCAGGACGGACCGTCACAGTCATGACGGACCGTCACAGGTTGCGTAACCCTGACTGGGTCGGATTTCTGTTAAAAGTTTTTAAGGGGCGTTTTGGACTATTCATGCCTATAATTATAAAGTTAGTGTGTTAATGTTAATAATTCAATTACTTGGGGGTTAAAGGAGATAACCTTGAAATAAATAGTGGGTTATTTTTATCATCTTTTATACTTAATTATATGACAATTGGGGTAAAAGAAAAAGGGTTTTGAATAAGAAAAATTGAAAGAGCAAGAATAGAGAAAGGGAGAAACGAACGAGAGAAGGGAGAACGAAGAGGAAAACAAAAAGGCTTTTGAAGTAGCTTGCTTGCTCGCCATTCTTCGGTGGAGGTAGGTTATGGTTTATGCTATTTCATAGTAAAACTCTTAATAGCGAATGATATGTATTGGGTTGTATTGTAAAGTCTCCTATATGCTTATTTGTGTGCTTGCATGATGTGATAATGTAATTGTAATGGATTGGAAAGATAAGGTTGTGAATCTTAAACCTTAAATCCACTTTGTTAATGATGATGCCTTGGTATAAAAAAAGACTTGATGAACTATAAGAATGAGATTAGGGGATCGGGTGTCACGAACCGACACGTAGAATTAGGGGATCGGGTGTCACGAACCGACACGTAGAATTAGGGGATCGGGTGTCACGAATCGACATGTAGAATTAGGGGATCGTGTGTCACGAACCGACACGTAGAATTAGGGGATGGGAGTGTCACGTTCCGACACCAGGATTGTAGAGGATCGGAGTGTCACGTTCCGACACCAGGATAGAAGAGGATTGGAGTGTCATGTTCCGACACCAGGATAATAACGAAAATGAATATTGAGGGGATCGGTGTGTCACGTACCGACACAAGAGGAATAAAGAGAATGAATCTTGAATTATGTTAATATACTCAATTTGAAGAACCTAATTCCTAAATGAGTATGGTGTGGAGGCTTGAGTCCTCATAGGTGTGTTTTGGTGTTGTTGCAAATGATTCTTGACTTGTTGATTGTCACCAGTTAAGCATTCTGGTCGATTTTATGTTATTGTTCAATATATATTGCTTTCTATTCTGAGTTGGCCGATGATACCTACTCAGTACTTATGCCTTGTACTGACCCCTACTTGTAAATTGTTTTCTTTGTTATTGTGGGGTGCAGCAAACGTGCCTTCAACTTCGACTCGTCCGCAACTCTAGCCAGTCTTCATCACACCAGATTTCAGGGTGAGCTATTGCTTCTAGCTTGGACTGGATCTTCTTCTTCACGTCTTGATGCCTTGAAGTTCTGGCATGGACTAGCTGTTTATTTATTTTAGTCTCTTAGATACTCTTAGACTTAGTAATTTGAGGATAGATGTTCTTGTGGTGATGACTTCCAGATTTTGGGGATAATAGTTGATAAATTTTAGAAGTTATTTATTGGTTATATTAATGAGTTTAAAGTCTTCCGCATTATATTCTTTTTATTATGGTTTGAATGTTGGGGTTTAGATTGGTTGGTTCGCTCACATAGTAGGATAAGTGTTGGTGCCACTCGCGGCTCGTTTTGGGTCGTGACAGTTATTAAAGTACAAGCAACACATGTGAAGAACCGTCCAAGGGAGGGGACCACCCTAACCGAATTTTGCTAGGGTAGTTAAGGGGCAGGCGTGTCTATCCACGTGGGGCGTAACTCTCTAACCAACTGTATTCTCTAATAACTTACATAACAAGCTAAATAAACTAAGACTAACTGAAATAAACCAATTAGTGCACCCGACAACCTAAGATCTAATCGGGTAACATTAACGTAGTAACTAATTAAAGAGACAAACTAGTACCTAACCTAGGATGGTCCAAAGGGTTAGGTATGGTCGTAACGACATAAATATACTTTATTAATTACCCTAGGTCACCTAATTAATTAAATTAGAAACAAAATTAATTAAATTAAATGGTAAAACCGAAATCCTTACACTAATGTAATATAACTCTAGAAACATCCTTTTACCTAACCTAGGATGGTCCAAAAGGGTTAATTATAGTGACAATGACTTAGGGGTACTTTGGTAATTACCCTAGGTTCCTTAATTTATTAAATTAAGGAATTAATTAATTAAGTTAAATACACAAGCAAGGAAAAAATTCTTAGGAAAAAATTTCAGATTTGACTAATTGAAGGTATCCTATTTTTAGTAAATCTAGGAGTGGCGTTTTAGTTATCAACTAATTAATTTATTTAATTTACTTAATTATCATAAATCTAATGAGTCAAGTTCAGTTTATATGACTTAGACTCACGTTGTAACACTACAAAAAATCTCAACGAAAACAGTGGGCAAACGAAAAAGAAAAACAGAAAGTTTCTCCCGATTCTATTAGGCGTTTTCAAGGTTTTCTTCAAGGTTTCATGCAATATTATTTTCGTAGATTCAATTATGAATAAGGTATGGGTTTTATCTCCTGTAATTTTTCCTCCAAGTGTCTTCTAAAACACTTTAAACTCTTGAATATCGAAATTGGGGTTGTTCATAATGACATTGTTGAACGTCCATCTCACTAGTTATCCTTGTTTTGGATTATAATAAATATGTAGATATAAATCTCAAACATGTTGTTGGTATTTGCCTCTAACTAATTTTTATTTGTAAGTTTCTTGATTTGTTAATGACTAATGAGTCCTATAGAATGGACTTGAATTATTTGAGGGTTAGTTACACGAATTAAGGAATGATGTAATGCTTACTTGTGTTTGGAGAATATCAAGTTACTATGACTCGGCTATGAGGTTTACTTACAGTTAAAATGTTAAAGTTTCGATTTGATCATGTTTAGGGATCATTATACTACATTCATGAAACTAATTAATTTGGTTAGGGATAACATAATGAGAATAGTTTAAGTAAGGTTTTGTTCATGACAATAAATTGGCTATCAATTATTTTCCCAAAAAGTGGAAGGGAATTGGCTTGTAATGTTATTTTTAAATAATTAAAGGAATTGACCAATTTAAATTATGATGTTTCTTGTAATGTAAAAAGTTGTTTGCTCAACATGATAGATTATTACAATGTATTTATGAAGTAATTGGCCTGGCTAGTGATAATGTTATGACAAGTAACTAGTGAAATTGTGATCTATGCCAACAAATCGGCTAGCAAAACCACGTCCAATCATATCACTTTCAAATTATGTAGAGTCATACCAATATCTACATCAATGAACTCATAACATAGGGTATGCCAATCAATGGGACAAGTCCAAACATACCCTATCCACACGAACTTGTGAGCATAATAGCATTGCATAAGTAGTTAAAACTTTCATATAGTATCAGAGCTAGTAAATGAATCTACAATTCCAATTAAACTTCATATCTTAGACAAACCAACCATTGACTTGTTCTTATATGTTAATGAAAGGCTAAAACTTTAAGTGTTTAGTGAAGGTTTGGCTCATACCAAAAAATTGGCCTACAACATTATTTCAAAAATATATAATAGGATTGGTCAATGACTAAGCCATACAAAATTAAGCATGACATATGTAACTCATTGAATTAATAATCAAGTGTATGCCATTCATTGGGAAAAGTCCCAACATACCCTTTCCAAATGAACTATGAACATCAGTATTTCATAAAATGAAGTTATTAACGTCCGTAAATGATGATATGAAGCTACAACATGAACGAAAGCAAGTAAAATAAGTATTAACATAAATAAAAAGTTTCTTAGTTAAGAAAGTGACAATAATTAGGTGTAAAATGAAATGAGACTAGTCTCACATAAACATAAGATATTATGTTAAGGTATTCATGAAGAAGGGTGTTAGAATGTGTGAGACAAGTCTCATTAAAACTAAAGATGTTATGTAAGCATACATTCACATTTCATCAATTAAAGAAAGGGATGAAAAGTCATCAGTAGAGTAAGTAAATCTCAATATAGAAGCAAGCTTCCATATTGTTTGAGTGAACTCTAAAAGATAAGAAGATAAAAGAAAGTGAGCAAAGCACAGATACACTAGCTAAGAGCTTCTACTTGAACATGTAAGTCTCATGATATGAGTCTCCACCACGGCGGATAACAGTGTCCGAATATTCCCTAGTCTTCGAACTAGGACTATCCAACAGGGGAACTAGACCGTGGATTCCATCTAAGAGATCTAGGAATGTTTCAGTTTTACCTTGGCCAGTGAGATCACTCTTTTCGCTGTGGGGAAAACACCGTATTTCATGTTTACCTCACATGATCTGTATTGATTTATTCTGAAAGAATGTTCTTGGTTCATTTTAGTCGTGATACACCCCTTTTAGTGTGGGGTAAACACTTGACATGGATTCACCTTAACTGGTGAATAACCCCTATTCGGTGTGGGGAAGACACTGAATTTCATGTCAACTCGCATGATCTAGGTTCACTTTTGACCGGTGAATCACTTTTTTTTTGTGTGGGGAAGACAATGGATTTATGTAGCTTCACATGATCTTAATGCTACACACTTCTCTAAAGAAATCACAAGAAAGAATTTATGTATGTTCAAGTCGAACTAAGAAAGTAAGAGCGATGATTGCCAATTTTGATAAAAATAAAATTTCCAATAAGGAAAGGGCATAACCAATAAGGAATCCTCATGTTATAAAATTGATCAAGCCAAAAAATATTTGCTTATAATAACTTTATATAATTTGCAAAAGATCATAGCCAAACAATGTTGGCTTATAATGATTTCTTAAATTATGTAAAGAGATGCCTAATAAGCCTAACCAATAAAGATTGGCTTAATAATATTTCATGCCCAATTTTTATTTAAATCATTGCCTTAATCTCTTGAATTACTTACTTATTGATTGTAGGTATGGGACTATAATTTATCAGTTCACTTGCAAGTAAAACATAGTATCAAAGGAGATTTTTAAAATAGACAACAATAAGAAGAAAAAGAGTGTAAAATAAACTAAGTATCGAAAATGGTCTCACTTGTTTGAGGGCATCAAAATCAAAAATTTTCGCTCGAGTCGTTCTAATATTATGTTGATGATTCTAAGGTCTAGTATTCATATAGAAAATGATCTATGTGATTTGTATGCATTGAAGTCTGTGATATTCCTACCACAATTGACAAGTAATGACTTAAGAAACTCTAGTTATGTCATTTTCCAAAAATTTAATGTTGTTATAGGAAGAGCTTTCCTTGATCATGCATAATCCTTATGTGTATGTGCTCATACATCCATACTTAGTACATGTGTGTACTAACCTATATTATTATCTTTTTAAGTGAAGGTCAGAGAGAAGGTTTAAGACTTGTTGAAGCTATTTGGATCATCATTATCCAGAATTTGGTTCGTCCTATTGATGTTCGAGGATACTACACTTATTTATCTAACCTAGTAAGTTAGACATAGCTAGTGGCTTTTGTACCTAGCATGTCTTTTCAGACGTCTTATTAGAAGCTTTGTACTAAGGCCATTTATTTCAATTGTAGATTGTTGTTTTGATTCGAGTTTTGTAGAATATTAATCTATGTAGTTTATATATGAATTCTATGGATACTTCATTATGATTTAAAAATGTTAATTTTTCAGCAAATTTAGCTAATGTTATGGAAGGAAAGAAGATTCTTGTATGCAAACTTTGAGAGGTTAACGATGCCGGTGTCCATTAAGATTCAAGAATTTGGGTCGTGACAATGTGACTCTCAATAAGTTGGAAGACACGATTGTAGGCTCACTCATAAAAAGTAAAGGCATGATTAGTTAGTGTCCTTGTGCATGACTATGATTTGTGTTATTTTTCCGAAATGTTGCTTACTATGAAGGAAATTACGATATTAGAAATTGAAATTTTTTTAATGGTTTCCTATTTGTTTGATGTGGTTGGTGTGAATTACCATTTAGACTTCACTAGGAAGAAAACAGGAGCATGCCTTTGTTTTAATGTTGAGAATTTCTCTTTTTAAAATAGAATTGATCTTGTGCCTTGTTTGGGTGTGAACTCATAATACATGTAAGCGTTTTGAGGAAAAGGACATTCCTCCCTATAACATAACTAAACATGATATGGTTGAGTATGGACCCAAGAAAGTATTCCTAACTAATAAGAATTCATTGTCAACCTATGTTACAAAATTCTATGTGCATTGACGAATAAGTGCATATTTGCTTTTGATTGTTGCTGAATTTGTCTAGGTGCGATCATGTATGATGATTATTACCATTTTATTATTAGTATATGGAAGTTCCTGCTATGAACATTAGAGATGCCTAAGTTTTTGATGCATTAGACATGAATGAGTAAAAGTTTGGCTTGCTTTTGTTGCATTGAATACTAAATGGTTTGAAGTTTGTGTTCCTTGTAAGTTTGGTGCATTGACTTTTCTTTAATAATGTTATCAATATTGTATGGTTCTCTACAATTCGTTGAAGTCCTTGTTGTGACTCAACTTTTCTATGTGACATTTGAGGAAGAATGTTCTCATGTGGGGGATATTGTAAGACCACCAAAATCATATTGGGTGTCTAGAGCATAACATTTTTTCCCTAAAGGTATAAGGTCCTAAAATATTTTATAATATGTTATTATTGAAGTGTGTAAAGTTTGAAGTAAATTGGAAGTCAAACGTCAAGGGACGACCAAGATATTCTACAACTAGTCACCTATGTGCCTCATATGTATATGCTTTCTTATATTTGTATTTCATGATCTTATGAAGGCTTAAAATAATTTATAATGATTTTTATAGGAAGTATATGGATCTTCATGATGTTCAGATGTAAAACATACAAGAACGTCTAAGACGTTCGAAAGTTATCCTTTGAGACGTTCATGTGTGTCTTTAGTGTGCCTTGCATGTTTGGATGTGTTTTATGTGTTTAATTTTTGTGAAACTTGCATGTAATGTCTTCAACAATGTAAGGTGTATATTTAGGTAAGAAACGTCCAGGTATGACTTTCAAAGTGCCCCATAAAAGGGCCCACAAGAAGGACCCAAAGGATGTTGAGACACTTCTTTTGGCAGTGTCAATCTACTGAACCAAGCGACACCCCATTTTTTCACAAACGGCTGGTAAATGGTGGTGTCATCGATTTAAACTTAGACTTGTTAAGTATAAACAAATATACACACCATGAATAAATCGGCGAATGCCACAGATTGTCAGTTCATGGACCTACTAGTCATCGATTGTTGTCGTTGGTGCAGGTTAGGCAAAGCTAACTGGACACTGTTTCATTAAAGGGGTAAATGTTATATTCAACCCACGTGCTAACATAACCTTAAATGGTTTATTTGGTGATTTTTTGGTGTATTTATGTGATCACAACGTGATTAACCTATTCCCAATCCAATACACACAAATTAGATTTTCCCACCAAAAATATTCTCCCAAGAAACCTCCATTGAAAATGAAGCTCAATAACAACTTGTATCATAAATTACCATGGATTCCTTACAAAATTTTAGAGGACTTATTCGATATTTAGATATGGTGATCCTTCATGTCTAGTTATCCATCCATCTAGAGATTTAATCTCAAAGTTTTCAAAAGAGATTTCATGATCACACTTCTCCTTCTTCAATCTGGCCATGTGTTCTTTGTGAAAACGTTTTCAAATGCTTAATCATGATAAAGCAAATATAATGCATTGGTTTTAACTTGATTTTCAATCCAATTGAATTGTGAACCCATGTCCCTTCCAAAACATGATTTAGACCTTGGATAGGCATTGTGATCATGGCTTATTATTGGTTGAATCGTGATTCTATTACATTGAATTTATCATATCTACTGTAATTTAATTATATTCATTGTGATTTTGTTTATGAATGATCCAAGTGGATCAATGTATGAAGATTTTAACATGAGTAGCCTATGCCTATATGAGTTTACTTTAACATTGATCTTAAAATGTATAAAAGTCGAATTCAATTGTGTTAAGATGATTGTACATACTCCCTTTCACTAATATAATGTTTTATTTGTGGAGTATAAATCTTGTATGATAAAAGTAAAGAAGGGTTTGTATGAATTGATATAGGTTCTTCTTATTTATCATGTGATAACTTGTGATCTTTGCATTAGGATGGTTGTTATGTGACTCGATTATGGTGAATTATCTTCGCTACTTTCTCTATGCGTAATGTGATGATAATTGAGTATAATTAATCAATATGAATAGATAACAATTGAATGTGTAAAGATTGATTTAGGTTCTTCTGGGTATAGACTTGATAGATTAATGCATATGTTGTGACTTATATTCTAGGGTTGATAAATCACGATACAATATGATTGATGGACATGACTAGGAAAAATAGATGATGATCTATAACTTTCTACTCTCTAGTATATGTGATGTATTGTATTAGGTTGTAGTATGATCTTGTACCAACTTGTACAATATTTCTTTCGTAATTAGATGAATATTTAGATACTGCCGGATAATATATTGATTATTAAAAAGGTGTAATGATAATTGATGATCAGTGGTTGATAAATTGGTAAGAATGGCTCTTCCACTCTACTTTTCTATACTATTGTAGTGGATGTAGCCTTTTATGTTATTGTGTGGTATGGTCCACTAATAGTGATAGTGTTTACTTCATTTTAAATTTATGTGTGTTGACTATGGCCTTGAAGGCAAATTGATAAATATATAAGTGTGTAGTTATCATGATCACTTTATGTGTAACTTGTGCCTAGTCTTCTATTCTAGTTGTGAAAATAGGTTGTTGCAAATGTCATGAGTATGCAAAACGTTATGTTAAGGTTGTGTACTTGCTGACTATGATGAGGACCTATAATGTATTAGGTGATGCAAAGATAAGATAGGTTTATAAAGACTAAATCTTACTGTAACATATTGTAAATGAGTCTTGTTCTATGCTATGTATTCTATGATATTGTGTGAAGTATCCTTCACTAGGATTACTTTATAGGTACACTAATATGGGCAAGGTTATCGAATCCTTGTCTATGCATGAACATGTCTGCCTTGATAGGATAGTTCCTAGGTTGGTCTTCTAAGTACATTCATTCAATTTTCTGAACATGTTATTAGCATAACTTATATGCTATGATTTTAGGTATATGTTATGATATAATAGTAATGTGAATAGTGTCTTAATGTTTTAATATGAAATGATTGTTTATGTAGTAACACCTATAGACTTAGGCATTGGTATATGAACATGTGTGAATTTTATGTGTTATGTGAAAGGTTTGCTCAAGTATAAGTATACACGCACATATGTATTAGGATATTGTCAATAGAGGGGGACTTGAAAGGTGTGCTCAAGTGTACCCTAAACTAGATAGGTTCTTACATATGCTATGTCCATGTGAAAGGGTTTCTCATATGATTTAGGTTGATAACTCTCATCAATTTCTTATGAGCTATGCATATGAGGGGATGAATATCCTAAGCCTTATTTATTGAGACAATGTTAATAAAGGATTTCTAATAAAAAGGGAACTTAGCTTATCACCGAGTGAACATGAATATGAAGGGTGACCCTTTACAGTGTAGGATGGTAGGTCACTTTAGACCTTACGGGGTGAATAGCCTCATAACCAAAAAGAATTTATAGTTATGTTTCCATGATAGCCACCAAGTTCCATAAACTATGCTTTCCACGTAGGATCTAGCAAGTGATATCAACTAAGATGCTAGCATGTGTTAATGTTCTACCTTGGCTAGGTAAGAACAACTTTCGTTGGTGTAAGTCTCTACAAAACAAAAGTTCCATGTAGCACCCATGGTCATAGTGTCGGTTAAGGTTGTATCTTCTCTAAAGTAAAATGGACAATGTAAGTAAAGTAAGGATCCTAACTAGGATAACCAAAGGGTAGTTGCTTAATGCAAGTGGTGGTATGGGACTTCACCAATGGATTACACTAGTGGCTCACAAGGGAAGTCCTACGAATGTGTCCTACTTCATGTCTCTATGTATATGTTCCTTATGCATTACTTTGTAGTATTTGTCTAATTGTTGTGATGAAATGCATGGTATGAGACAATAATGAAGTAGTCTTGATGTACATGATTAATATTGGTCTTAATGACTATATGATGAAGGTCTTGCTTGACATAAATGAAGTTGTTTTAACTTAGTATTTGGTGTATGACTTAAATGTGTTTATGATATATAAAGGTCTTATGACAATTTATGTGGAGTGAAATAAATAAAGGTGCATGTTGATGTATTTGACTGAAAAGCCATTAGAGTCTTGACTTAAATGGGTCTATGATGCATTATACTTATATCATGATATATGTTTGCTTATTTAGTTATTATGTATGCTTTCTTTGTTGCCCTAAGGTAATTCATTGCACCAAGTATCTACATTGGGATACTTGGGAGGTTAAGGAGTTAAAGAAAGATGGTCACTGGAAAAGGGAAAACGTTCACTATAAAGTGACCTCAAATGTGCCTTAAATTCTATATATGATTTTATATGATGTTTGGACTTTGAATATGACTATATAAAGTATGTGAATTATATAAATTATATTGTATAAAGGTTTATAAAGATTTCTCAAAAAGGCATCATGTATGGTTTTCAAGTAAAATGTCCCATTTAATTTCATGTTTTTGCATGTTTGTCAAACTTAGTACTTTCTTGTACTAAATCTGTTCTTTTATACTTTTTACACAAATTTTAGGTTATGGAGGCATAAAAGGATGCCTCTAAAATTGAGGAGCTTTATATGTGATTTCTAAGCTCAAGGAAAAAGGTCCTTAAGTTCAAAGGATTTCCTATTTATGGTTTACTATAAAGTTCTTTACTATTAGACTTATGTAATATGTTGTAAGAGTTGTATCCCTAATGTACATTCATAATGTTGAGTCTAAGATTGAAAAGACACTTAGAGTCTATCTATGTATAATCATATTTTATAAATATATTTGAAAGTACAGTCTTAACATATGATGTGAAATTTTTTTTAAAATTTTCCATTAAATTTACTACAAAAATACGATGACTAATTACTATGGGCTTGTATAAGACCTCTGAGAGGTCAAGTACGCCATGTAACTTATATGGGGTGCTCCCCGGATGTGACATTGCACTAGTTAGCATTAAGGAAATCATAGAAGGATGTTCTTATGTATGTATATGCTTACAAATGTAAATGATATGTTTATGATGATCTAATATGTTAATTACACTATGTGATGTTTGTTTCACTTATGAACATGTGTTTGGTCTTTACTTCTAGAGTATGATGTTATGTACTCTTAATAATGATATTCTATGTGAAGTTTGACATTGATTATTGTTCTTGTTAGGTTTACTTGAATAAGTGCGGTTATGGGAATTTGCTTAGTAATTAAATTAGTGGACATAACAAGGGTTCATGATTAATCGTCTTGATTTGGTCATGATTTTATGAACTCTTATACATGTTTGTTGATTTTATCACTTGATGATGCAGTTTTCTTGATTATGTACTAAATTTTTTTATATGTATGTGACTTGAGTAGACTTAGTTTTTTTTTGTCTTGTGATGTACATGATCTTAAATAAATTAATATATATTATGGACTTGTATTGGTTCATGAATGTGCATAAGGTTTTCCAAAGTAAAATTTTGTGCTATAATGAAATATCCCTTTTTAGCATGATTTTTTGTTGTGTGTGCATGTAGTCCTATATTTGGTACAAGTGATGTGCTAAACCAATTTCTCCCTTTTTCTCCATCATTTTTATGTTCTAGACATTGAAGGGC
>JAPDHL010001909.1:9800866-9812866 GCA_032847665.1 Solanum chilense | reverse complement strand
CCAATATGTGTCTCTTATTGAATTGATGTATGGGCTATGCCCACTTGTTATACTCTTGTTTAGATGGTTATAAGATGTGAAATCCATTTAAGACTATGTTATATCTTATATATATATATGTCTAATAAATGTAGAAGACTATGTTATCTTATTGTACGAAGGGTCAATGTACAATATGAATATATTATGTGTATGTGCGAGATATACATAAAACTAATGATATATAGAAGAAAAGTTTTAAATTTTTCCGCATGTTTAACCTATGAATGTTATTATGTCAGCTAAGAGGCTAGTGTTAGTCCTCTTCGAGGACGACTATGTAGTTTACGTCTAGGGAGTGCTTCTCGGATGTGACAAAAATGGTATCCGAGCATAAGGTTGAATATATTTAGAGTAGATTTTCTTTTAAAACACGTCTATGTAGATTCTTATTCATATATATAAAGTGCCGCAAACTCATGAATAGGAAACTATATGATGCTTACGGAATTCACCTTTTCTTGGAAATCTACTATCGTTCCTTGAGAGTCTTTACTCTATGTGCCCTTAGTATCTAATCCTTTTATAACTATTATAGGCAATGATACTCTAAGAACATCCCCTCGAATAATTGATGAAAATATTCTCAAAGTACCTCCTCTTGAAGAAGTTGCTAATAATCAATCTCTTGTTGATCCTCCACCTTTGACGAATGGGGACATATGGGTAGCCTTTCTCCTAATGGCCCAAGCCGTCACTAATCAAGCACAACACACAAGGGCACAAGCTGATCTGGAGGTGGTACCCCTATGAAACAAACTTGTTGGCACCATTGCCTCCAGTTTGACGAATTTTACTAGGATGAATCCCCCTACATTCAATGGGTCCAAAGTAGGGGAATTCCCCTAAGAGTTCATTGATGAAAACTACAACATTAAATACACTATGGGGTTGACTACTTGTGAGAAAGACGACATCGCCACTTACAAACTCAATTATGTGTCCCAAACTTGGTACAGAAAATGAAGAGACGATAGGCCTTTAAGGGGTGACCGGTGACATGTGAGATTTTCCAGAAGCTTTTATTGATAGGTTGTTTCGTCGGGTGAAGAGGGAAGACAAAGTGGAAGAGTTCATCAACCGTCATCAAGGAGGTATGAATGTTTCAGCGAACTCTTTAAAAATTTAGTAAATTTTAAATGTACGCTCATTATTTAGTTTTTGAACCAAGGAATAAAATGAGTCTCTTTGTGATGGGGGTGCTGGATGACATTAAATAAGAATATCGTTCCACTATGCTACATGATAATATGAACATTTCTCGTCTAATGATTCATTCTTAAGAAGTGGGAGAGACAAGGGTTAAGAGAAAGAGTAAGGATGCTAAAAAGGCAAGGTCATATGATGGTGGTTCTTCAAAGGATAGGCTTGATATCCAATAGAAGACTAGGTTGAAGAAGATGTTTTCTAATAAAGTTCCTACAAAATTTCCCTATCCTCGTGATTGGGTGTCTAACCATAAGCCTCAAAAGAGAAGAGGTACTAGCTCACCAAGAAAGAAGACAACTTATGGAAGGCATGTCAAGAAGTATTATGTTGATTACATTGTTGGGACGGACAATTGCTTTCGGTGTGGGAAAACTGGACACAAGGTTAGGGATTACACAACTTTGAAGGGGTAAGACAAAGGTAGCGGGCAACCTCAATCTAATGGTTCTAATATGGATTCTCCAAAGAAGAATGACTTTGGTGATTGAGCTGATGTCTAATACACACCTTCATGCATTGTAGATTGAGTTTAAAGAATCGGTTATTGGTAAGATGAATAAGTCATTCTCCCGGGGATATGGTGTTCTTAGGTATCAAGGGAGATTATGCGTTCCTAATATGGATGATTTGAGGAATAGGATCCTTGAGGAAGCTCATGGATCCAGTTACTTAATTCATCCTGGTTCTACTAGGATATATTATGACCTTAGAGAATTGTTCTGGTGGAAAGGCTTTAAAAGGGATATTGTGGAGTTTCTTGCAATGTGTCCCAATTGCAAACAAGTGAAGCCCGAACACCAAAATTCGAGTGGTCTACAATAACAAAAAAAATTCCTACTTGGAAGTGGAAAGATGTTAATATTGATTTTGTAGTAGGTTTGCCTCGAACTCGAAAGAAATATGACTTTATATGGTGGTAGTGGATAGTTTTACCAAATTTGCTCCCTTTATTCCTGTTAATTGTACTTATTCACTGGAAGACTATGCAAGGATCTATATTGACAAAATAGAGAGTCTTCATGGGCTTCCTTTGTCCATTATACCGAATAGAGGTTCTCAATTTACTTCTAGATTTTGGATATAACTTCAAAGAGGTTTGGGTACTCAAAATAAAGTTAAGCACCTATTTTCATCCTCAGACGGATTATCAAGCAGCGCGGACTATTCAACATCATTAAGATCTACTTAGCTCATATATCATTAACTTCAAGGGAAAATGAGATTAGTACTTTCCTTTGGTAGAATTCTCATATAATAATAGGTTTCATTCTTCCAACTCTATGGCTCCTTATGAAGCATTGTACGGTAGGAGGTGTAGATATCCTATTTGATGGTTGAGGTTGGAAATCTTCTCTTCTTTGTGACTATTTGATATATAAGACTTTATAGAAAGTTCATATTATAAGGAATCGGTCGCAAACAACCTATAGTTAGCAAAAGTCTTATGCTAATCATAGGAGAAGAGACCTTGAATTTTAAGAGTATGATAACGTGTATTTGCATGTTCCTCCCATGAAAGGGGTGCTAACATTTGACATTATAGTTAAGTCCTTGTTAAGTGGGTCACTATGAAATTTTGCAAAGGATTGGTAAGGTTGCATACGAGTTGAAACTCCCTAGTTAACTATCTTCGGTTCGTCAAAATTTTCATGTTCCTATTCTTAAAATGTGTATCGGTAATCGCGAATCCATTATTCCTATTGAGGTCTTGGTGTGAAGGAGAACCTCTCCTATGAGAAGTTCCTATTGAGATCTTTCATCGTCAAGTGCAAAGGTTGAGGAACAAAGAGTTGGCTTCCATAAAACTGTTATGAACAAACCAACTAGTTAAAGGAGCAACACGGGAGGCCGAGGTGTACATGAAGTCTAGTTATCCTCATATCTTTTATAATTATGGTAATTTATTACTATGAGTAATTAAAATAAATAATTAATGTGATTTTTTGCTCTTTTGCAAAGATGTGCATATTATTGGTAAAAAGATTTATGCAAAACTGATTTATCATGGAACATTGCTCTTTTGCTCGAATTGCACTTATTTATGCATTTTGTATAATGTTGTGGTCATAATAACATATTTATCATGTTGATATGTTTAGAAAAGAGCTTCGGCATAATTTACTCCTTAATGATATGTGGAGCTCATGTTGTAGTTAGGAGAAGGAAATTCGACCTGTTGTGTCTTTGAGCCATTATGTATAATATTGATGTTTTGAGTCATTATTTAAATGTCATATTGTTATGTTGATTTGATTTGTAACTCATGATGATGTTATAATATATTGTGATGTTAGGCTGCTAGTCTTCAGTATATCTTTTCCCTTTTAAAGATTAGTATTATTCGAGGACAAATATTTCTAAGGGGGGGGGGGATAATGTAACACTCCGAAAAGTGAAGACCTAAGCTAGAGAGTAACATGATTTTATAAGGATTTAGATATTGTTTTATGACCTAAAATAATGTATATAAGTCATTGAGAAATTTTAGAGCCAAGACATGAAAGGTCGTCCATAACATCCGTAAAATAGCCTAATTGAACTAGTTAACGTCGATATGTTTGGGGATGGTTTCGGAGGTTCATATGAAGTCTAAAATGTGTAAAAAGACTTTGGTTAGGTACATTGTAATATTGAGGGTCTAAACGTCCTATTATGAAGCCCCAAAGACAAACCCAAGGGTAATGGAGGAGGACCGCAACATGGATGGGCAGGATGCCAAAGCAGCCTGCGTAAGTCAAGAATCAGTGGGCTGCTGTGCAACGCTCATCCCACACGGACTTCACTGTTCCAAAAATATTGTTTTGGAAATTAATATGCGTGTTAGACCCGCGACGCGTAGCCACTTTGCAGATTCTGTAAAATCGTATTTTTGACATTTAAACTTCCCAAAAAGACAAATTTAAATGAGGGTTGTTTTGGGTAATTTAGGGGGTGATTATATATAGCATAAAGGTCATTTGAATTCATTTTCATTCATCTAAACACAATTCGCAAAACAAAACCCAACAGCCCTGACATTTCTCTACTTTCTTTCTCCGCAATTTCTCCATTCAAGAAGGAAGAAGACTTGAAGAAGAAGGTCAATTTCTCTAGGATTTCGTTGATTAATCTTCCATAAGGTATGGGTTATTCTCTCTAGGTATTCCTTTCCCCATGATCTCTTGTAAAAGTTGATTTCTAAATTAGCCTATTCCATGGGGTTTTCCAATTCTATGGGTTTTCTTCTAAACATCAATTTAATGATAAATTGTAATTTCTTATGACTCATTGAGTATAGATTGTTCATTAATTTATGTTAGTTGATGAAATTTCGTGTTCATCATTTCCATTACCGAATTGCCCAAATCTTGGATCTTTCTCATGAATTGATGGGAATTGAAGAGTGACTTCATTTTTATACTTGTTTTTTCTATTTTAATTCATGTATGGATTGAGTAGGGTAATTTATTGTTGGGATTTAAATATATTACTTTATGAATTCATGATGAACCCTAATTCCCCTAACTCTAGGTTATGAATTGATCCTAATTGGGATAATATTGATGCAATTGACCTAGTTCTTGTGTTAATTACTAATGATTTATAGTACCACACCTGTTATTGAATGTAATTGGTTGGTTGATGGTATGACAATGATGATGGCTTTTCGAAGGAGATTTGGTACTTAATTAACCTAATATATACTTCACGTATGAATGCATGTGATTGATGATGTATTTCAATTGAGGTATACATTGTGAAAAACCTATATAGGCATTGGTAATGATTTTTAATTGAAATGTCTTGACTATATGATTGTGAGATTATGCTTTATATGAAATGATATAGGGACGGTGATGACTTGTGTATGTTCCTTGTTATGAAATGATGAAGTTGATATGCTAATCTGACATGTGATGGTTCCCATGAAAACATATTCTCATGCAATACCAATTGAGCTAAATGACTATGACTATACAAGGGTTAGACCCTATGACCTAAACTAATTGATTGTTAATAAAGAAATACATTTTAAAATGGACTTTGCTTACCACTGAATGAACTCGACAATGGGAGGTGTTGCATTCCCAAAGAGGAATATTCATCCTATATTTCCATATGAGGTGTTGAATACCCTTTGATGGACACACATCCAATGGATTTCCATGAGATGAGACTTCAATGCCATAGGAATGTAGAGGGTTCATACATATATCTTAGTTCTAGAACTATGTTGCCACCATAGGAATACTAGCTAGTGAGTGATATTATTAAGAGTTTTATAACTGTTTTACAGAAAATTCTAATGTATATAACTCATTTAGGATGTTATAGAATAAAAACATCAATTAACGTCCATGACGTTATGAAACTAGTTAAAGAGGTACTAGTGTGACTTCGCCTATTTGACTCACTTTTAGGAATCAGAATTCAATGGAATTCGATGGTAATGTGTCTAACACATATTAGAGTTAGTTTATTGTATAAAAATCTAGATATGACTCCCCAAATACAAACCAAGGGACCATGAAAAAGGACCCTTGCAAATTGGCAAAGAGCTGCTAAGAGGCAGTGTCTATCGACAAATTGCAGGCAACGAAGCATTGTCTGATTGATGGGGCGTCGATTTGATACGTCAAACAACACCTATCCATTATGTCTTATGGTCCATTTGGACCATTCTGTGACACGAACGACAGGTGTTTAGGTGGTAGGGGCACCAGAGTGTTGACTGACCTACGACCTGTCTGTCAGGGTATCATATTACAGCCCCCTATGTTGATGCTTTATTTTACGTTATTCATTTAATTAGTTAGTTTAGTTAGGAGGTTAATTAGTTATTATATGTTCGTTAAATAAGTTAGTTAAGTCACTATATAAACTACCCTAAGCCTTAAACCTTACTTAACTCTCACAATTCTCAAAACCCAAATTGCTCTTCCTTCTCTCTTCTTTCTCTCTCCCAAAGAAACTCCATCCAAGAAAAATCAAAGGAGGTTTATGGGGCTTCAAAGTATAATGTTTTATATCAAAATTAATCAATTAGTAAGTTATGGGATTCGTTTCACCTTTGGAATATCTTTCTCCAAAAGGTTCCTCAAAGTTGATTTCAAAAGATGAAATTCAAGTGGACTTTCTTCCAATATGAAACTTATCTTGTGAATTGCTTTTTTTTATGATAAATCTTGGTTATTATAAGTGTATTAACATGTATTATTAATAAATTATACTAATTATTGATGAATTAACCTTGATGTGGATAGATGACGTTTTCCCCTTATCCCTAAGTTGTGATCTTTAATGGAGTTGGATATTATTTATACAATTCGATTGGTTCCAATTTATGAGTATATTGTGATGTATAGTAATACAATTATTATAGTTCTTTATTAAATACCTAGGTTGTGAAGTAGATCATGAATTTGACCTGTCTCTAATCATGGGCTACGAACTAATGATAAATTGTTTTGAAGTGATTCAATTGAATTTAATATTATTTTGTTTACTATTGTGTGATCATATCACACCCGTTTTTGGGTTTGATTGGATGGTCGATGGTAAGACCTTTATGATCTCTTGTGGAGGATATTGGGCTAAGTATTGTGATCTCAATTATATACTTCAATTATGATTACTTGTGTTTAGTGATGAAGTTATATTGATGTATATCTTATGTTAAGATTGATAGGGTATGTACGATGTAGAATTGGAATGTCTTAATCTTTTGGTTGGTGAATGGTTGGATAAGATGTAAATGTTATAACGATGCTAATGACATATATATGACCCTTTTCATAATGTGATTATGTCAATGTGCTAACCTCATATGTATGAAATGTAATGAAAGGAAAATACTCATACAATTCTTATCGAGCTATGATGATGAATATACAAGGGATAGACCTTATGAACTAAATTAATAAATGATCATTAATTGTGGCTTAAAGACATTTCAAAAAAGGAATCTAGTTTAGCACCGAGTGAACTAGAGTGAGGAGTGTCCCTTACCACATAGGGAAGGTAGGATCACTAATGTACTCATGAGATTGGAGACCATAATATAAGTAGTATAAAGAGGGTCCAAAATTCATCTCCTAGATTTTATAACTATACTTACCCCATATTAATACTAGCTAGTGGCTCAACATACTTGCTATGTACATGTTTTCGTACTACGTTGGCATGTAGTCCACCTTTTTTCGGTGTAGGGTTCGATGACACCGAATTTCACATTATCTTATGTGTTCCATGTAGGTTAACGAAAAATGTTTCAAAAGGTAAAATGAAGTAATTCAATGAAATTTAACTAGGATGACCTAAGAGGTTTAGCTTAGTCTAGGTAGGGGTATAACACTCTACCTATACATTGAACTAGTTAGACTTAAGGGAAGTCTTTGAAGGATGTTATTGTGTATGTATATGCGTTTAAATTTAAATTACATGTATATGATTATCTTACTTCTGAATGACACTATGTCATATTGGTTTCACTGATGAACATATGATTGGTCTTTATTGCTAAAGTATGATGATATGTACTCTTAATGATATGTTATGTGAAGTTGGACATTGTTTGTGATTCTTTTTAGGTTTACTTGATTGAGAAACTTTATGGGTCTTTGCTTAGTTATTGCACTAGTGGAATTAATGAGGGTTCATTAGTAATGGTCTTCCTTTGGTTATGATGTTATAAACTATTATATATGTTTGTTGATATTATAACTTGATGATAGAGTTGTCTTGATTATGTAATAAATTATGTTGATATGTATGTGACTTGTCTAGACTTTGTAGTGTTTGTCTTGTGATGTATATGGTCTTGACTTAATGACTATGTATTAAGGAGTTGTATTGGTTCTTGAATGTGCATAAGGTTTTTCAAAGTAAAAACTATGCTTCAATGAAATGTCCCTTTTAAGCATTATTTTATATTGTGTGTGCATATAGTCCAATACTTGGTACACGTAATGGGTTAAGCCTATTTCTCCCTTTTTTCCCCAATATTTTTAAGTTCCCGTCATTGAAGGGATTTTGACGACTTTTGAAGAAAGACTTTGATTCTTATTCTCCAACTTGGGCAGGTCCTTACCACTTCAAGGACAATGCCACTTTCTTTCATTGGATATTGGTTAGTCTTAAAGACACTATGTTCATTTCCTTTCATTTGAGTACTAAAGATGGTATAGCCTACATGTGGCTCTTATTGTATTGATGTATGGGCTATGACCAATTATTATACTCTTGTTTAGATGGTTATGAGAATTCATATATGTATGTATATATATATATATATATATATTTATATATATATATATATATGTATGTATATATAAGTGTGTGTGTGTGTGTCTATGTGTGTGTCTCTGTGTGTGAGTGTGTGTGTGTGTGTGTGTGTGTTTCCAATAAAAGTAGAAGACTATGTAATCTTATTATATGAAAGGTTTATGTATACTCGATATGAATATATTATATGTATGCGACAGTTCTATGTAAACCTGATGATAGATAAAAAATTTTTTAAAGTATTCTGCATTTTTAACCTATGGATTTAATGATGTAAGCTAATATGCTAGTGTTAGTCCTCTTCGAGGAGACGATGTCGATAACGTCTAGGGGATGCTCCACGGATGTGACAGTCACGATACATGAGTAACAAATACAGAGAAACTATATCATCCTATAGACTATCACCCATGGGCGTGTTTCAAGTCACACCGATGAACAAGACGCTACTAGACGTGGCCTGTGAGACTTTCAACCCTATACTTTTTCTCTGATAACAAGTTTGTAACAACCCGAAAGTACCCCCTAGATGAAGGGAGAACCCTTATGTCAGAACAAGGCGAACTTGACCTTTAGAAGGTCTTGTACTAGTCATTCGCTATCATTCATTACATAAGACATGAAAAGTAGTTCAAAATTAAAACTTTTCACGACATTTATGTTAATAATAAAATATATTTAATGAATACTAAAGAGTATTCTCGTCTTCAAAATCCATATTAAAGACAAATTTTAAATATTATAAGGGAACGACCCTTTACATTGACAAAAAACAAAGAATAAGTCTTAATAATAGAAACTAAAGAAATAGAACTATGCCCTCGAATGTAGAAGGACATACTCAGTCTTGAGAAAGTCGATTCCCAATATTTTCTTTTGGACATCTTCTTACCTCCAACCTATACTTATAGAGTACCGAAAAGTATGGAGTCAATACAAAATAATGTACTAAGTATGGCATACGCAAAACACAAAAAGTAACGTTTTAGTATAAATAGAACTTTTATGCAAAAGAAGTAGAAAATTCATTATTATAGAATTAAAATAGTATAAGAATCATTATTGGGAACATAATAAAAGATTTCCATAATTTTGGCACAGAGATTAAATTTACAGCTAACTCCAAAAACATTACAGTGGAAACCCATTCATAGTGAACTCATTGATACCACAACATAGTGAACTAATTTTCATTAATGTTTCCCTACCCAACTTATCCCAAGACTCGCTAATGTAAGACATGAAGGAACAGCCCATGCACCCCTTCAATACACTCCTAAGTGATCCTTATGACTACCAACCATAGGTTTACCTCACACGGGAAACAAGTCCACACTCTATACTAGACATTAGAAGAACATTCATACCTTCAGGACTTGTAAGTTACACTAAGTGCACCATGAGAGTAGCATCCCATACTACTGCTCCCACTTAGTGACCCTTAATTATTCCCTAGGATCAACCACACCTTATTCACCTTTCATAACTTCATTACGTAAAACCTACTTTAACATGATTTATTAACATTAGACCTAAAGTCCTATAATTTCATTTACAACACGTGATAAATTATTCATACACTTCATATTAAACATAAAAAGAATCCCCTTTCGGAATGCCTACTTTGTGCAGTGGATAAATAGTGTCCTATACCACCACCTACTATAAGTAGTACACTCTTTTAGGAGACTTAGCTCATTCTTCCTTTTGTTGGGCCTAGCTTAACTGACATAGACAAAGAGAGCAAGATATGGAATCTCGATATTAGCCCTTTTCGGATGAGGGATCTCAACTTTCATAGATTAGTGTCATTCTTTTAGATTTTAGACATGATTGACCTCTTCAAGATTACCTAAATAATTGTTAAGACTACCTAAGGCTTAGATAATGCCAACATAATAAACCATCTACCCTAACTAGAGTCATTCCTAAGACTTGTCTAGGGAAGATACAAAGTGACAATTCCTAAGCCCCATTCACACCTAAACTAGAGAACCCTTAACTACTTTTGATAAGTACTTATTCCTTTACCGTGTTTTTTAACTTAAATCATTACATTCAATAGTTAGTTTAAGGCTCATTAATCACATAAGAACATTCAATTTATGGTCTTGGAAAAGAGGTAGGGACTCTAACTAACACTTTCAAAGACCATTATGCAATGTGTAGATAGTGTCACATACCACAACTTAAACATCATAGAACTTCTCAATTACTAGTAGGTATCCAACGTGATGAGAATACGCAATACCAGACATAGACCATGGTAGCTAAACATGGAATCCGGAGTTCTAACCTAGTCTGATAAGGGTGTTATATTTTCCAAAAGTAAGACTAGGAAACATCCCATATAGGACATGGTTAAGGAATACAACGTGCTTTTAATCACTCTAATATCATTCTCATGTAGAGCTATATTGTTCTATACTCTTCTAACCAAGTAGAGCTACATCCCATAACATACTCACTTAGTGCTAGCCTTTGTTCTCATAGTGTCATTTACATTAAAGATTCATATAAACGGTTCCATATATAATTCATAAGCAAATCACTTGTTCCCTACCAAAGAGCTCCACTAGGCTACCTACATTGGTGGCATAGATAACTCCTTATTACCTCCCTAAGGAATTATCTGATGCCGTTCCAGCCAATCAATCCGACGTCCACAATTTTTTTACGAGCAGGATACCATTACGACCATCGACTTCAACATTTATAACCTTAACCCTAACTTTAAGGTTCCATGCACATGACCTTCGTATCATCATTTAAGGTCTCGCATATTATTCATTCATACATGACAAAGGTGCACTAATATTGCATAGTCAAGATATCTCATATACACATATCATTCATACATGTATCAAGTAAGGGTCACAAGTTTACCAAAACAAGGCGCAACATGGTTACTTTATTACATAGAGCATATCATTCTTTGAAGCACATAGGAATGACCCTTTTAATCTTTATTTCATACTATACATTACTATAACATCATCAATATAACCATAATAGACTCATATAGTCTAGTAGGTACAATGATGCATAAACACATAGGCATAGCCTAACATGATATCCTAATATTCATAGAAGGAACACATACTTTCACATTAATTCACATGTAGATAGATATGCTCATACTTAACATAACTCAACTACACAAATCATCATATTACTTGTAGTAGTTTGCCGACAAGGCCATGATCATCATAATACATAAAGTAATGCGGACAAGGTCATATCAATTAAAAGTAAAGCACATAACACCGCCACCATAAGTGGACCATACAAATCACAATATAATTGAAGTATAATTAACATAAAATATAGAGAATTAGGGAAGTTTACCACCATTCCAATCTCTCAACTTCAATCAAAAGCTAAATCATCCAATTAAATACGATAAGGCCCTTCTGCATGGCCATGAACATCAATTTAATATTAAAACTTGATACTCAATTGATCAAGGTCAATTTAATATAGGTTTGC
>JAPDHL010001909.1:9757366-9795366 GCA_032847665.1 Solanum chilense | reverse complement strand
TTCCATATTTTGGGGAATAATAGATGTTGAGTTTTTAGAAGTTATTGAATTGATTTTCATTAATGAGTTTAAGTCTTCCGCATTACTTTCTTTTGATATTAAATTGAAATGTTGGGTTTTTTATTGGTTGGTTCGCTCACATAGGAGGCTAAGTGTGGGTGCCACTCGCGACTCCATTTGGGTCGTGACAAACTTGGTATCAGAGCATTAGGTTCGTTGGTCTCATCACACAAGAACGAGTCTAGTAGAGTCTTAAGGAACGGTAGGGGGACGCCTTTACTGTTCTTTGAGAGGCTATAAGACTTTAGGAAAATCCATTCTTTCTTTCTTTCTTTCATGCTATTACTTGGATCCAATTGGTATCTAGGTGATACAAATTGGTATCTGAACTTCTTCACTCTATTTCAAATATGGGTACTACTAGAGTATTCGAAGTTGAAATAGCAACAACCAAGAGAAAAAAAATTATGTCCATAGAAATAGATATATTTTCTCTATCGCAAAATATGGTGGTAGTCTCATGTAGAGTGTCGGTTAATAAAGACACTACTATGACTTCATAGAGTGAGGGTATATTAGAGAAAGTCATCGATGCTTACTTGGTTAGAGTTAGGAAGTGTGTTATTTTGTTATTTAATTGATCTAAGAAGTAAAACAAATTGTTGGTCTAGAGAGAGAACATATTCGTTAATGTTTTGCAATTATTCAATGGGTAGAAATATGTGGGCTATTTGGGTACGATAGTATGGACAGGTATGATGTGTTCTAGTAAGGTATCTAATGGACTTTCACGGTGTGGCAGTACAAGGGTTATGTGGAAACAGGTACGTCGATTGTCAAGTATGAATACTAATTACTAAAGGAGTTACAAGTTGTACGACATGGTGAGATAATAAGATTTAGTGTTGCATTCACATTTGAGAAACCAACTAGTTTATTACTACACGAACTTAGATTGAGCATTATTTTGAAGGAAAATTTTAGTGGTTGAGCATTATTTTAAAGAAAATCTTTAGTGGTGGATCTTTGGTACAAATATTAACATAACTTAAACTGCAATGTATCTTGAGGGTTTTGAGTGAGGACTGGTGGTTTTATCTTAAGCTTCAAAAGGTAGATTGATACTAGCATAACAGGTTAATCAGCTTGGTTAAAAGCTATTGAATAGAACTTAAGAGAGGAGTGTACATACGTTCAACTTGAGTGAGATTATAGGTTCTTTTGTACTGTTGAATTTAGAAATGAGTAGGGTTGGATTTTTAGTGAAGCATATGGTATGGTTGGTGGAGAGGCAATTAATGATAAGCTAAGATAAGGTGATTCGTAAAAATCTTCAAGGTATGAACAAACGTAGATACATAAGGGTATTGGGTTACACAATTGGACTTAAAATTCAAACTTTTCATTATAAGTCTGCATTCTTGGTGATTTTTTTTCAAGGTATGAATTTTTAAGGTAATAAATGATTGATTGCATCGGTATTAAGCATGTGGAAGAATCTGTGCGTGTTTTGAGTCGTAAAATTTGTTACTTTGATTGTTAAAGGAGATAAGGAAGGGTTTACCCTCAGAGTTTTGATTTAAAGTGTGAAGTAAAATGTCATGCATTATTAGTAAAACATGAGATCGGTAAGCAAGCTAGATAAAAAAAAGTTTGATATATTGCAGGAGCGAAATATTTAGAATTTGCACCATGAAAAGAATTTGAGAAAAGTGAAGGAATAAGACCTCTCGTATAAACCCATGGGTTGTAGTTGATGGTTGTATTGATTTTTGCCTATGAGTTTAGATATGAATGTGAGATGTGAAGTAGTTCGATGTAGACTAACTAGAATTTATCATCGACTTTTATAAAGATTGAGTTTTGATTAAGATTGCAAACAATGAGGCATGAAGAATTTAGTATTTTAAATGGGGTTGGATTGCTCAAATTTGGAAAGATGACTTAAGAATGATGCATAAGGTGTAATATAATTCTACATGGTTATTAAGAATTTAGAGTTGGAATAATACTACTCTACTGATGGGATTACATAGAATATTATGATGCGTTACATAGATATTTAATGGTGAATAGAGGTTATGAGCTAATAGGATACATAATAATTTGAATGACCAAGAAACTTCCTAAGTGTTGGCATGAGGTATGTGATGGTTTAGAAGGGTAGCTAAAGCATGATATGGTGAATAAAGTATGATATCATGATGAAAAGGTACTATCGAATTTTAAATAATGTTAGTAGCCTTGTTTGGAACTCGTAATTGTCATGATATGCTTAAATAGAAGATAAGGATGGTGGTTTGGGAGTAAGGTAGATGATCGATGTGGTTATGATGTTTTGTTAGTACTAAAAGTGTCGACTTTAGTGGATGTAGGGTTCGATAAAGTAAGTATGTGTGCAATTATAATAGGGACTAAATTGGTGATTGTGGATAGCTAGAAAATCAAAGAGGTAGAGTCAGATGAATGAAGACGTTTGATATGGAAACTATTGAAAAATATATATATATATATCTGAAGTTATTCGACCTTGGTTATATACACTCTTACGTGAAAAACTACTTCATTTCGGGTGTGATTTAGAGTATGATTCATATTTTTTAACGTCCACACGTGTTTTCACATCTATGGGTTGATTTCTAGTGGTGAATCGGATGTAAAGATCCTCTTGTGTCCTCTTGATAGGGTAGGATCCTTGGACAAACTTGATATTTTAGTTATGATAGAATTGGTGTTGTTTGGAATAGCTAAAGTATATCAGTAGTTCTATACACACAAACTTGCTTATGAGAATCTATATAAGAGCTGCTATGAAGAGTTACAATTGCCTAATAGTAATGTTAGAGGTTCTGCATTTTGAAGTGTATCCCTTGTTGGTGTTTACATGATATTATTCTTCCCTGGGTTAGATATGTTGACTCTCCCTTGATGAGTAATCGATGTCTAAAGCTAATATTTTCATCACTTAAGTTTGTGATGAGATTGTGTTGTGAAAAGAAAATCCTGATAAGATCTGTGATGGTTTGTGCATTAGGAGTAAGTGGTAGTTGGTTAAAATCCACTTCTGGTTGTAGCCACTTTTGCTTTAAAATTTTATCGTGGTTATGTAAGATAATATTTGTTCAGATGGTTGTGTCAAGGTCTAGTTGGAGAATAGATCAGTTGAAAAGTCCATTATTAGAAATAGTTTTTTTGTTAGTTGAGTTTAGATACATCAATAATTATTCCTCGAGTAGTGAGATGGACCCATTTAAAGTATTGTTGTGAGGAGGTGTAGATCTTCAATTGACTGGTTTAACACGTTGGTATAAGACCAAGGGTAGTACTATTTCGTATGAACTTTTGAGACAACTACCCTTTCTTGCATTTCCTTCCTTTGGATTGTTCGAGGACGAACGATGGGTAAATTGGTATCTATTGCAACGACCCTTTTGGTCGTTTTGAGAGTTAAAGACTTGTGTTTCAAAATTTTTTTTTTTTATTCTAAATGGGTATTTTAAACTATTTCATAATTATAATTATGAAACTAGTGGGGTAGTTTTAATAATTTATTTAGTTACTGGTTAGAGAAAATAATATTAAAACTAATAGTGGAGCACTTTTACTATTTTTATATCAAGCAAATATAATAATTAGGGCACTAGAAAAATCAATAGAAGAAAGCAAAAGAAAGTAGGCGCACAGCGGGAGAAGAAAAACAATCGAAAAGAAAAACGACGAGCAGTATGTAAGCATTGATTGCCTCAATCGCTGCAATTGTTTATATGCATATATGTCATATTATCATTATTTTATTATTATTATTAATCATATTAGATTTCCATGTGAGGGAAAAGGGGGTTAATGCATGTCTGCCACTGGTCTCGTGACCAGTGGCTTCAATTGCCAAGGTTACATTATTAATTAAGGGATGATATGGAAATGGTTTCTACTAACAATTTGGAGGAAGATTTATGCATGTGTGCCACTGGTCTCGTGACCAGTGGCTTTAATTGTGAATATTAGTGGGAAATTAGGAATTTTCTTCCACGGTTACTATTCTGCCACTGGTTTCGTAACCAGTGGCCTAATGTTAATAAAATTTTGTTATGATATAAGAAATTAAAGGTTGATATATTGAGATAGGTTAATTAAATATTTGGTGTATTATATTATATGATTATTATTAAAATTGTGCTAAGTGGAGGAATTAAGACTTACTCTTAGGTTTGAATTTTAGGATATATATATATATATATATACATATATATATATATATATATATATATATATATATATATATATATATATATATATATATATATATATATATATATATATATATATATATATATATATATATATATATATATATATATATGTATAAAGTTAGGTGAATTTTGGGTCTAGGCTAGACATAGAGTAATATGATGTCTGTAGACTCATTAACTTACAAATATGTATATATATATTTGATAGATTGGAAAGGTTCAGAGGCATTGATGAAAGAAAAAGTATTGGAGAAGTATCTTGCTTGACTTCGATTCTTCAATGGAGGTAGGTTATGGTTTTTATGCTATTCGTAGTAAACTCTTAATAGCGAATGATATGTATTGGTAGTATTGTAAACCCTTCTATATGCTTAATTGTATGCTTGCATGAATGTGATTATGTGATTGTGATAAAATAAGCATGATGAAGCTATTGAACCCTAAATCTTGAAGAAACCCTAATTCACTTTGTTAACGATGAGGCCTTGGTATAAAAGAAGGCTTGATGAACTACATAATGACATTGATGATGCCTTGGTATAAAAGAAGGCTGGATGAACTAAAGTAATGAGATTGAGGATGTCTTGGTATAGAAGAAGGCTTGATTAATTAGGGGATAAGAGTGTCACGTTCCGACACATAGAATTAGGGGATCGGGTGTCACGAACAGACACGTAGATTTAGGGGATCGGGTGTCACGAACCAACACGTAGATTTAGGAGATTGGGTGTCACGAACCGACACGTAGAATTAGGGGATCGGGTGTAACGAACCGACACGTAGAATTAGGGGATCGGGTGTCACGAACCGACACGTAGAATTAGGGGATCGGGTGTCACGAACCGACACGTAGAATTAGGGGATCGGGTGTCACGAACTGACTCGTAGAATTAGGGGATCGGGTGTCACGAATCGACACGTAGAATTAGGGGATCGGAGTGCCACGTTCCGGCACCAAGATAGAATATGGATCGGAGTGTCACGTTCCGACACCAGGATAGTATATGAGGATCGGAGTGTCACGTTCCGACACCAGGATAGTATATGGAGCGGAGTGTCACGTACCGACACGAGAAGAATAAAGATAATGAATCTTGAAATATGTTAATATACTCAATCTAATGAACCTAATTCCCAAATGAGTATGGTATTGAGGCTTGAGTCCTCATGGGTGTACTTGGCGTACTTATTAATGATTATTGTACTTGTTGTTGCTACATGTTGAGTATTGTAGTTGATTTATGATATTATCTGATATATACTGTTTTCTATTTTGAGGTTGCCGATGATACCTACTCAGTACTTGTGTTTTGTACTGACCCCTACTTGTATGTTTCTTTCTTTGTTATTTGTAGAGTGCAGCAAACGTACCGTCGCCTTCAACTGAACCGCAACTCTAGCCAGTCTTCCTCAAGCCAGATTCAGGGTGAGCTATTGCTTCTAGCTTGGACTGGATCTTCCTCTTCATGTCTTGATGCCTTGAACTTCCGGCATGGACTAGCTTTTTATTTATTTTAGCTTCTTAGATACTCTTAGAATTAGTAATTTGAGGATAGATGTTCTTGTGATGATGGCTTCCAGATTTTGGGGAATAATAGATGTTGAGTTTTTAGAAGTTATTGAATTGATTTTCATTAATGAGTTTAAGTCTTCCGCATTACTTTCTGTTGATATTATATTGAAATGTTGGGTTTCGTATTGGTTGGTTCGCTCACATAGGAGGGTAAGTGAGGGTGCCACTCGCGACTCGATTTGGGTCGTGGCAGAAACAAATTATGGTAATATATGAAATCTTTGTCAAATAGCAAGATATGTCGAATAATGTATGTCATGATATTGCTAAAGCATGCTAGAAGTTGTGGTGGTGAAAGTTAATTCTCTTATATTGTTGTACTCCTATATGGTTTTGTATGATGGTACCAAATACAAGGATTTGAACTTGGAAAGTTTAATAACTACCTGTGGAAGCATGCTATCCTATGAATGTATGTGATTAAAAGTGTGAATTGTCTTCTTTTTGTATATAAGGGATGCTTGATAAGTTGCTAATGTAAATTGGAGTCCCTTGTAGATAGTTTATCCTATTCATAATGATAGTATGCATACTTATGATGGATGAGTTGGTAAAGCTTAGTATATTATACTTACATGCTTTTCCTCTTAATTGTCTAAATGTTGCAATTTTGGATATTTTGAAGCATGCACACTATAAAGACTAGGCAACTTATTGTAACATGTTTGGAGAACAAACAAAATTGTCCTTTGATTGGATATGGTTGAAATATGTTTAGAATTGATGTATAAGAACATGATAATGAATTTGAAAAAGGGAAGTTTTGATATTTGGAAATAAAGAATGAGAATTTTATGACATGATGAGTCGTGGAGTTGTGTCTAAACTTCTTATTGTTTTATGAACTTCCTTTTTGTTTTTGTCATATGATGTATGATCTTAGTGTCTATTGCATTGTAGGAAGACCTTACGTGAATTGAATACAATGATAAAAATTGATAGTTAAGGATGATTTACCTAAAATGATAAGGTTTAGAATGCCTTAGTATAGCTAAATTGAATTTATGAAAAATTCCCTCTAAATTTATAATCACTTTACGTGATTAAAATGAAGGTTGTGTAAATGAGATCCTCTATACGTTAGGTTAGGTTTCTCTTAATTCGGTCTACACTAAGTGGGGGATGGTGTTGAGTAGTGGGGTTGTAGAAATTTTCTACATTGTCCTTCTATTTTTACTTTAATTGGAATATAATTAATTCTTAGTGAGTTTGTTCATGAATATAGACTTGCATAAAATGTGAATTGCATGACCTGTATATGATTGGTATGAATTGATTGACATCATCTTTGAGACATTGTGAATTTTCAAAAGAGAATGAAAGGAAATTCTGATAAAGTTTATGTTTTCTCATATTGACTTGCTTTTTGATATTCTAATTGTGAATTTAACTATGAGATGAGATAAGAAGCATGGTAATAGTCACTTGTGATATAAAATATTTATCCTTAAAATGAAAAGTTGAGTCTCTTTAAAAATGAATTATGTTGAGTCTCTTGAAAACTAAGTGACATTTATGATTTGAAATGCATAATTGTAGTCTAAATCATGAAAAGTAAAAGTATGTTTAGCTAAGTGTCCATGTGTGTGCCTATAAATTGTGTTATTTTTGCAAAATGAGGCTTACTACAAGGGTCAGTATTATGTTAAGAAAACAAATTTGTGGAATTGTTTCCTATTTTTTTGTGATGTACTTGGTGTGACTTTCCACGTAGACTTCAGTAGGAAGGAACCGTGAGCATTTCTTGGTTTAAAGTTGTGAAGTTATCACATTAAGAGGAAATTGATCTTGTACTTGCTAAGGTGTGAAACTCATGATACATGTAAGTGTGTTGAGGGTAAAGACATTCCTCCATGGACGCCACTAAGTATGGTATGATTTAGTATGACCTTTATGGCACTAGGTCTAACTAATGAAGATATTTGTGATTTAACTAACTCATGTTTATTTTCATTGAAGTATGAGTTCTTAAGTAACTTTGTGTATGGGTTATGATCTTCCTATGAGTAGCTTTTCAGGATTTTCTTGTAATGAATTTAGATGTAATGACCATGTTATGACTAGGAGAACGATGTTCTCCTTTTAACATTAAAAGGACCTTTGTGTGTGATGCATTAAAAAGTGAGTGAGTGATGATTTTTCTTCCTTGTGTGAAATGAGTGGTAAAATTACTTGATGATGTTATTAATGTTACGAACTGCTATTATATGAATTGAAGTCTTGGTTGTGATTAAAGAGCTCTAAGTGTCATTCAAGGACAAATGTTACCAAGTGGGGGATATTGTAAGACCCCTAAAATGAGATATGGTATCTAGGTACTAGCATGTTTTTATTAAAGTTATAATTTTTTAAATATTCTTAAAATATAGTATATAGTCAGTAGATAAAATATTAGAGGTATTTTAAGTAAATCGTTAAGGGACGACTTAGACGTTCGATGACTAAGTCACCTAGATGCCTAATTTGCAGTTCTTTGTGTGTATGGGTATTTCATGATGTTATAATGTTCTAAAATGTCTTATTATATGGTTTAGAGGATGTGTGCAAAGTTTAATGTGATTTGGAAGTCGAACGTCAAGGGACGACGAAGACGTTCGATGACTAGTCGCTTATGTGCCTCATGTGTCTATGCATGCCTATATCTTTTTTAAATGAGTCTAATAAGTTTTAATATTGTTTAAAAATGGCTTTTTATGTTTAAATATGAAGTTCGTGATGTTTGGAGGTCAAACGTCCTAGGCGTTTGAAAGATAGCCCCTAAGACGTTCAGTGAATGTAATGTTGCGGCCAATGTTGTTTGGACGTCTTAGAGGTGTTTGTTTTGGATAAAATTTTTGTGGAAGGTCTATAACTTTTAAAGTTCATAATCACATTGTAAACGTCAGGGTACGACTTCTAAAGGGCCCCATAAGAGGCCCCAAAAGAAGCACCCGAAGCTGCCTAAGGCCTGTGACGGTCCATCATGGCTGTGAAGCCCCATAACTGTCTTCGTCGCGGGTCGCCTGTAACTTGCAGCCTGCGTGCTGCAAATGAAAGGGGAGAATGGGAAATTCACCCCGCATCCTAACTTGACTATTATAGGTTAATTTAGCTATATCTGGTTGTATATAAGTTATCAAAAACGTGATCACCCCATTCTAGAATCCTCTCAAAAGATCGGAACATTTCACTCCAAAAAGTACTATCTCTAGAAACCACCATTGTTGGTGAAGCTCAAGAACAGACTCAAGCTGGGTTTTCTATTGATGAATCATCAATTTTAAGAGGTTTTCAACTAATCAAAGGTATGTTGATCTTCATCTCTAGTTATATTTTCATCTAGAGAGCCATTCTCAATGATTTTCAGAAAAATCTTATAATCAAGTTTTCAATCTTCCAACCTAGTCATAGGTTCTTTCTCAAAACGTTTTAAATGATTAAATCATGATGAATTGAAGTTAATTCAATGATTTGAACGTAATTTCACTCCAATAGAATGATGAACCCATGTTCCTTCCAAAATTGGTTTAGCTCTTGCATGGGCTTTGTGATTTTGGCTTGTTCTTGATTAAATGGTTGTTCTGTTACATTGAATCTCTTGTGTTTATTGTTATTTATGTTTATTGAAGGTAAATTGATGTTGATCATTCCTTGATGATAGATATATGAATATTAGAACATGAATAGCCTATGTGTCTACATGTTGTCTTGAGGTAGATTATGAGATCGTTTGTGTAAGGTTTTAATTATGTAAGAACTGTTATAGCTACTGTTTTAGGGTGATATGATGGATGAATTCTATAGGTATAAATCCTTAATGAACATTCTAATAAAGGCTTGCATGAATTGATCTACATTTCTTTAGGCTATGAAGTCAAAATGCTATGTGTGTGATGGATCTTGAGTTTTTGTTATATCAAGCATGGTTTCTTCTTTATTTCTTACCAAATTAGCTACTGCCTAACTATGTTGCCAATACTATCTAGTCTCATTTTTTTCTAATTTTTCCGGTAGACCACCCTTTATCGGTGTAACGACCTGTTTAGTCGTTTGGTTAAAAATTTTTGTTTTGGGAAAAACTGGCTGCATGCGACGGACACCACGACGGACCGTCGTGGGCACGACGGACCGTCGAGGGTGTCCCGTTCCCAAATACTTGGAATTATGAATTTGAGTGTTGAAAACTGAGTCTCTGAACTCTGTGACGGACCTGCAGGACGGACCGTCACAGTCACGACGGACCGTCGTGAGCCCCATCGCAAAACACTTAGACTTTTGAGAAATTGGCGTTTGAAACAACTCTCTGACCGTCGCGACGGACCTGCAGGACGGACCGTCGCAGGAGCGACGGACCGTCACAGGCTCCGTCATCCCAGTCGGGATCAGATTTCTGGCTATTTTTAAAGGGACGTTTTGGACCATTCCGGCTTTAATTTATAAAGTTAGTGGGTTATTGTTATTAGTCCAATTCCTTGGGGGTTGAAAGACTAACTTTGAGTAACTTGGTGGGTTGGTTTCATTATTTTTAAGACTTGAAGTCTTGTGATTTAGGGTAAGAAGAGGAAGAGATTGGAGGAAGAAAGAGAAAGAGAAAGAGAAGAGAAAGAGGCGATTGAGAGAGAAGGAGCAAGGATTCTTGAAGATTCTTGCTTGAATACAAATCCTTGGTGAAGGTAGGTTATGGTTTATGCTACTTGTAGTAAACTCTCAATAGCAAATGTTATGTATTGGGTAATCTTGTAAATCCTTCTATATGCTTAATTGTATGATTGTATGAGTATGATTATATGTTTGTGATGAAATAAGCATGATGAAGTTTGTGAGCCCTAAATCTTGATGAAACCCTAATTTNAGATATAGGGGATCGGAGTGTCACGTACCGACACATAGTAGTAGGGGATCGGAGTGTCACGTACCGACACAAGAGGAAGAAAGATAATGAATCTTGAAAGATGATAACTTACTCAACATAATGAACTTAATCCCAAATGAGTATGGTATTGAGGCTTGAGCCCTCATGGATGAACTTGATAGTACTTCTTGATGATTATAGTACTTGTTGTTGCTACATGTTGAGTTTTATAGTCGATTTATGATATTACTGATATATATTTGTTTTCTATTTTGAGTTGGCCGATGATACTTACTCAGTACCCGTGGTTTGTACTGACCACTACTTTTATGTTTTCTTCTTTGTTATTTGTGGAGTGCAGCAAATGTTACGTCATATTCAACTCAGCAGTAATTCGAGCCAGTCTTCGTCACACCGGATCTTCAGGGTGAGCTAATGCTTCTAGCTTGGACTGGATCTTCTTCTTCAAGTCTTGATGCCTTGAACTTCCGGCATGGACTAGCTTTTATGAATTTTAGTTTCTTAGACATTTTTAGTTTAGTAATTTGAGGATAGATGTTCTTGTGATGATGACTTCCAGATTTTTTGGGAAATAATAGATGTTGAATTTTAATAGTTATTGATTTGATTTTTATTAATGATGTTAAGTCTTCCGCGTTATTTTCTGTTGTTATACAATGAGATGTTAAGGGTAGATTGGTTGGTTCGCTCACATAGGAGGGTAAATGTGGGTGCCAGTCGCGGCCCCGGTTTTGGGTCGTGACACACACTCTCCCCCACCTAATGATGCGACTGATGCACCCTGATTTCACGGTACTTTCAATGCTTTTTTCCTTAAGTTAAGTGTGTGTCTAAGTTCTTTTTGTATTGGTTTTAATATAGTTTTCTTTTTATTTGCAGGAGAAAGTGGGAGTATTATGCTTAAAATTGCGGAAGTGAATACCTACGGAGCCATCGATGGTCCGTCATGACCTCGAAGGTCCATAGGTGGCCACCGTCGTACGAAGAAAAAGACTTCTAAAGGAAGTTGGGTAATTCTTATTGAGTATGGGGCTATGGAGGCTCTTCATGAACTGTCATAGCCACGACGGATCATCCTGCATATCCGTCAATGTTAATAGAAAATAGTCTCACTACCCATCTTCAAGAGATTCTAAGTATGGAAGAATAGAAGCCATTGACGGACCGTCGGGCATGCAACAGACCGTCATCCATGTCCGTCGATGGTAAGTGAATGTTTGTGAAGAAAGCAGCAAAAAAGAAGTTATGTATAGAACGACGGAGGGCATCGACGGAGGAAAGAGCATTGAAAGTACCGATAACCACTTAACAAAATATTATTGTTTGTCCTCAAGCGACGCACTATGACTCTCCACAAAATATTTGTACAAAAGTATCCTGATTTAAGCTTTTTGCAATAATATGGCTATCAATACCGATTATTTTAATATTAATTTATGCGTGCTATTACTATTAGTCTTGATCATGTAGATCATACCATGATATAGACTCACCACACACAAACACATGTCCTCTTTGATCTCTCACTAAGGTACAAAATTTTCGGTATTACAACTACTATACTCACTTCAAAACAACATCCTCATTTTTAACAAAATGAATTAAGTTTTATTTTAACGATTATTTTTCTATACTCACTCTCAAAAATACATCTCACCTTATTTATACTTGTTGCCATAGACTTGGCCTTATTTTTACTGCTTTAAGTTTACCATAATGCACTCTTAGGATCACAATAGGACTTTTTTAGCTTGTAACATAGGCTTAGGCCAGGTAGGGTACATTTGGATATGTTTTAGTGATTTGTTCCCTCTTTGACATAACGGCTAGGCGTCCTACCTTTTTATTGTTTTATTCCTCCCTTTTTCTGAATTTTCATTAACCTTGCTAGTCTCCCTTCTTTTTTTTTTTGTATAAGTGAGTCTTCTCTTTTCTTGTATTTTTTAAATTTTCAAAAAAAAATTCACTTTGCTTTCGACTTTTCTTGAGTCACTTTTCTTTTGTTCTTTCTCTTTCTTTAACCTTTAAACCACACTTTCTGGAGTATTCCATATAATAGCCACCCTCGACTGATGACTTTGCCACGAGTCAAGGTACACAATACCCAATGTTGAGTTAGGGCCACGACAAGGTTGTTTTATTCATTAGCCACTTTCAACTTATTCTTTTGGCATATGTTGAGGTGCACATATCCAAGGAGAAACAAGGTCCCACACATTGTTCACAGAAAAGATCAGTTGGGTTTTAAAAGAAAGGTCTATTTTAAGCTATAATCATTTAGATCAAAAATGGATTAATTTCATTCGGTTTTTCTGTTATTTAGGCTAAAGATTAGTTATATTTGGATATCATATTTTAGCCATAATTCTTCAGATTCCATTTCTATACTATGTACAAAAGATACCAACATGCCGGTTCAACAATAAAAATAACTAGTTTTGTGGGGAATAAGAACACAAGAAAGAAAACTCCAAGAGAGGATCGTGAGCTGGGCTACTCAGACTTCACCCTATCACTCTCTTTCTATTTACCGCACCCCTAAAAAAAACACATGCAATTGTCTCTAATGCATAAAAGTATATAACATAAGGTTATAGGTGAAGAAAACATGAGGTGCAAAGCACCGACGATCACAAAGATGACGGGTCCAATTGCCAGGATCCCACTCCCTTTTTAATTGGGACACCCTTAGTAGTGTCCTCAGCAACAACAACAACATTAGCAGTGCTCCTCTCAGCCACAAAAACACTGGAGCTAGACTATCAAGCAGTCAACTCATGGCACTCCTTCTTCTGAGCCCAGTACTCCTCTTTACCTCTAGTACGGTGCCTCTTGGCACGCTCTCGTGGTGAAGGTGGTGGACCTATGTAAGTGGAGAACAAGGCAGCCAACAATGTGTCCTCAGCAGGCTCTGCAGAAGGGGCCTCCAACTTCGGCACCCGAGCCTCTAGTATAGTATCTAAATCTGCTCTAAGACACTCCACAGAAGCCTGGAGTGCTATCACATCCATTGCAGGGGCTGGTCGGGCAAGAATCCGTATCTCAAAAGCACCCAAGCACAGGTGGACCCACATAACCTTCCGCTCAGTGTGTTGTGCTATTTTCCTCTCTAAGCCCTCTTCTGCCTCAGCAATAAACCTCTGCATCCAAGGCTGGATGTGGTGCAGAAGTATGTCCATTTGGGTCTCATATTCTGTACCCTAGCTAGCGGGACTTGTGTAGCAGATGGGATAGAGCGGGAGGAGCACGGAGCAGTGTTGTCACTCTAGATAGACTCTACTGGAGTGGTGTCGGTAGTTTCATATGTAGTTGAATTATCCCCTTGTCCCTGCTCTACAGTGGATGTTAGGTTCTCACCCACCGGCTGCACCGCTATACGGGGCCCTCTGTTTGGAGCAATGTCATTGTCCTCATCCCGAATGAAGCCAATATCTACTGTGCCAAACAGGGTCTTGAGCACATAAAGTGCCACACTGACACTCTTGCTAGCCTTCATTGAGCAAAAACCATGCACGGGAAAGGGTAAGTAGTAGTGACCTTGAAGGCCATATCGTTCATCACCGCTTATAGTATCTAGTTGAAGTCAACCTCGAACCCCGCAATCATCGCCACCACCAACACTGCAAGATAAGAAGTGATAATAATATCAGTAGAAGTAGGGGAAAGGCAGTGTCGGACCAGTAGCCACAAAAACATAGATGTGGATGTTCGGTTATCCTAACTTACCTTGCGATCCAACACTCAACCGGCAGCCTCACCATCGAAGGAAAGTATGTATGCAATCCACCGCTTGGTGGTCACTCTCAAACCTGGCTAACGCTGGAACCGACCATCTTTAATCAACTTCCACCAATAATCGAACTTGGCGGTGAGAGGTGTATGGTTGGCATCAACATCCGTGCCATAGAAATAACTGCGGATGGTCGTCAAGGAAATGTCAACCCGCTTGACGCGTACTCGGACGTAATCCAAAGGAGAATGTTTTCCGGGGATTTCCCGCCTGTCTAGCTGTGATTAGAGAGTCATCACCTAGGATGCATAGAACTCTCGGACCATATCCTCACTATAGCAAACTACATCCCGAGCCGTCCACTCTAGTCAATGCCTGGTGATTAATTCATGAATAGCTGGCATAGTGGGGAGACTCCCCGTAAGGACCCGACGCTCTACTATCAGTGTCTGGGTCATGACCCCCTTGTCATTCGACAACTTGGCATTGGTGTATACCTAATATTTCCCCTCAATACAACACTGGTTGGGCTAATCAGCACCTGGGGCGGGACACAAGTTTGGGGTGCTGGAATAGATTCAGAACTATCAGCCTCAACAGACAAGGAAGATTGGGATGCGGTGGCAGGAGTAGAGTCCTCCTAAGACTTGGAGACCTCCTCAGAACCGGACGATTCCTCAGAACAGGAAGCGTCGTCGGAGCCACATGCTTCCTCAGACTATACAAAAGACCAGAAGGTGTGTCGGTCCGTATGCGCTCCTCTTCAGATTGGGAGGCAGTGACTACGTTGGGCGCCACCCTCGTGGACGTGGATCTTGTAGAGCTAGCAAGAGGGGAAGGAGTGCGGGTGCCTGGTGGCAAGTACTATGGGTCACATTCATCATCTAAGCCTATGATAAGCCAGTTCAATAAGGCGACTGACTTGGAACGCCCTTGTGAGTAGACACGGTCGTGTTTGGTTGCCATTTGTACCTGCAGAGAGAAGTAGTTAGTACTAGAGGAAGCAGCAAAGCATAGAAAAGAAATGACAATGCAGAAGTACACAGAGCAAGAAGAACCCATCGACAGTGCGTCGTAGGTAGTATAGTCCCTAATTGTTGTCTGTCAAGGAACACTTGGAATTAATAGTAAATACATCAAAAAGAAAGGTTTGAACAGCGTCGACGGTTGTGTAGGACGGTCCATCGAAGGGATGATAGTCCGTCATAATGGTCCGGGTAGAGATACATAGAATCAATTTTAAAAGTCAAAAACCAAGGTTCTGATAGTGTCGACGGTTGGGAAAGATGGACCGTCGAAGGAATGACAGTCCATCAAAGTGGTCTGTCAAAGAACACTTAGTGTCACATAGGGCAGGTAGAGTTGACGGACCCCAATGACGGTTCATCGAGGGACCGACGGTCAGTCAACGGGGTCTCGTACTGACATTCAGGGAACAGAGTTTTGCAACCAAACTTTCATACCCTATCATACTAATTTTAAGTACTCTTAGAAGCCTAATTTCACTAAGCAATTACCTAGCACCCCATCATTCGTAGGGCATGAGTTTTCCTAGTTATAACATGCATTTTTGACAGCCTATAAAACCCTAGATCAGGATCACAATCATGTAAACATACTTTATTTTATTTAACAATACACCCCTAACCCTTCAAATATCATTGTTCGAAGGGACTTAGGAAATTTGTGTTTAAGTTTTAGCAGGCAACATGGTCTAAAATTAAGTACCCAAACAATTAGACATCATAGAAATTACGAATATTAACACAAGGTAATATGAGCAGATATAAAAAACATACTTGACAAATGTAGTAGAGGAAGAAGAGTATGAACTCTATGAGTAAAACAGAGGCAACAACAACCATGAACACCGGCCGGCAATGGAGTTAACACAGTGTGAGAATTTGGAAGAGAAAGGGAGTATTGATATTTAGGGAAATTGTGGGGAAGTAGAAGATGGACAGGAAATGGGAGTTAATGGTGATGAAGTGGGGATAAATGGTAGAATATGAGGATAGAAACAGGTATGAAGGGTTAAGTAAAGAAATGGGAACATTAAAAGTTTAAAACTTTTAATATTCAGCCAGATAGGTCGGGTGGGTCGGTGGTAAAGACGCGATGATTCCCCGTTGACGGACCTTAACAAGGTCGATGGTCCGTAATAAGAGTCCACCGATGGTGCCCTAACTTTGAAAATTTGAAAGAAATAACTAGGCATGATGGATCCCACTGACGGTCCTTCAATGACATGATTGTCCATCGATGGTTCAGTCGATCTGTGCTGCAGACCAATTTTCTGCAAATTTCTAGTGATTTGTTACCGGCACATTGAACACCCATTTAGCAAATATTTTGTTTTTTTTGGACAATTTTTGGACACGGACCCTAATTTATGATCTAGCCAACACTACTAATGAAAAAGAAAAGACCAGTAAGATGAAACATTAATTAAATAAAAGCAAAACTTGTGCAACTATGCCTAGAAAATCATTAAAAAAAACTTTAGTTCGCTAGAGGATACATATTGGTTTGACGCCTAATCCGCGCTTGATTTATATTTCCGATACGACGGAGGGCTCTTGATTACTCAGACTTCATCAAAATGGTATGCCTCGATCACTTCCTTCGCCGTTTCAGCATGCCCTAGATATATTATTTTATTCGCTGCCCTTTCACCTTGAACCTCACACCCTCCATGTTCTCTAAATCAACAACACCATGAGGGAATAGTTCGGTGATCAAATAGGGAACAATCCATTTGTACTTGAGTTTTCCTGGAATCAAACGCAACCAAGAATTGAACAAAAGAACCAAATTCCTGACCAAAAAATCATGCTTCTCAATCTTATGGTCATGGTACTTCTTCATCTTTTCTTTGTAGAGGGATGAACATTTATATGCCTTCAAGAGAAATTCATGAAGCTCAGTCAACCCGTTTCACCTCTATTCTGCAGCCTCATTCCAATCCATTTTCAAATTCTTCATTGCCCACATGGCCTTATGCTCTAATTCAACCGGTAAGTGACAAGCCTTCCCATTTACAAGTTGTTATTGGGACATGCTTCTGGATTCGTGTAGGCTGTCCGGTAGGCCCAAAGTGCATCATCAAGTCCCAATGACCAATCAGTTCTACTAGCATTCACCGTTTTTGTCAAAATTTTGTTAATCTCCCTGTTTGACACCTCAACTTGCCCACTAGTTTCAGGATGGTAAGGAGTGGCCACATTATGGCGAATCCCATATTTTTCCAATAATCCATTAAAAAAGTTGTTGCAAAAGTGAGATCCTCCATAACTAATAATAGCCCTTGGGGTTCCAAAATCTAGAAAATATGTGCTTTTTCTAGAATGTGGTGACATTCTTCCCTTCCATATTCGCTAGTGCAATAGCTTCCACCCATTTAAAGACATAATTGACTACCACGAGAATGTACTTCATCCCATGAAAACTCACAAAAGGTCCCATAAAGTCAATTCCCCACACATTAAACATCTCAATAAGCAAAATGGGATTTAGAGGGAGCTCTTGCTTTCGAGAAATGCCACCTTCTCTTTGGCATATATCACATGACTTGGCAAACTAATGAGCATCATGGTTGATGGTTGGACAATATTAACCACATTTCAAGATCTAGTGAGCAGTTCGAATACCACTATGATACCCACCTGCTGGCGAAGAATGTCATGACTTTAAAACACTCAACATCTCAACTTCCGGCAGAAAACGCCAAATAATCCCATTAGCAAACCTCCTATATAAGTATGGATCATCCCAAAAGAACTTTTGTACATCATGCATGAACTTTTTCCTTTGATAAAAGGACAAGTCCAGTGGGACGATATCACTAGCAAGATAATTCGCAAAATATGTGAACTATGGAATCAAGTCTTGGGTGGCAGCCAATATATGATCATCAGGGAAAGTATCATCAATCTCATCCTTTTCACCCAACTCTCTGATTTCTTCATCTCTAATCGAGACAAGTGATCAGTTATTTTATTTTTTTATCCCTTTTCTATCTTTTACATCAAAGTCGAATTCTTGAAATAGTAATAGCCAACAAATAAACCTCGATTTTGCATTCTTCTTTTCTATCAAATATCTCAAAGTAGAATGATTAGTATGCACTATAACTCTAGTGCCATGCAAATAAGAACGAAATTCTTTGAAAGCAAAGACTACTGCAAGGAGCTCTTTTTCAGTCACAATGTAGTTCTTTTGGGATTCATTAAGGAATTTACTAGCATAGTAAATGGGATGAAGGATTTTTTCCCTTTTTTGTCCCAATACCACACCAAGAGCTACCCCACTCGCATCACACCTCATCTCAAAAGGCATTCTACAATCCGACGAAATGATGATAGGTGCAGACACCAACTTTTCCTTCAACTCACCAAATCCCTTAAGACAAGATTCATCAAAATGAAATTTACTCTTTCTCAAACAACTTGCAAAAAGTATGTGCAATCTTTGAAAAGTCGTTCATCAACCTCTTGCATAAGCCTGCATGCCTAAAAAACATCACACACCTTTTACAGAGATAGGTGGAGGAAGTTGCTCTATCACCTCAACTTTAGCTCAATCAACCTCTATACCCTTCTCTGAATCACCTCAACTTTAGCTCAATCAACCTCTATACCCTTCTCTGAATTGCGATGACCCAATACAATACTTTCTTTATCCATGAAGTGACATTTTATTAGTTTAGCACAAGGTTGCAGTCTTCACACCTCTTAAGAACCTCGGATAAATGACTCAAACACCGCTCAAAGTAGTGACCAACCACTGAAAAATCATCCATATACACCTCAATAGCGTCCTCCGCCATATCCGAGAATAGTGACATCATACATCTTTGAAATGTGGCGAGCGCATTACATAACCCAAACAACATTCTCTTCAACGCAAAGGTCCTGTAAGAACAAGTAAAGGTGATTTTCTCTTGATCCTTTGGTGCAATAGAAATCAGATTATAACCCGAATAGCGATCAAGAAAATAGTACCACACCTTTCCTGCAAGTCTATCTAACATCTTATCCATGAACGACATAAGAAAATGGTCCTTCTCGGTCCATGCAGTTAATTTTTGGTAATCCTACACATACCCTCTATCCAGTCATCGGCCTCATCGGAACAAACTCATTTTTCTCATTGGGGACCACATTCATTCCCCCTTTCTTAGATATACACTGATCAAGGCAATAGCTCTTTTGAACCTTCTTAACACCTCCACGAAACTCTCAACTTGATGCACGTTAAAATCTGATGTAATAATTACCGGCAAAGTGTCATCTTTTCCCAAGAATACATACCTCATATGAGGTTGTAGAGCCTTAAGTTCTATTTTTGGAGCCTCCTCTCTTGATGATTTCACTGGTGGAGACTCGTGATGCTTCATCTCTAAGTCCAACTTCTTTGGTTTAAATCACACATCACCTTGATCATGTGCCGCGACTAATGACCCATAATCTTCAATACAATCACTATCAAAATTCATGATCACTTTCGCTAATGCTTCTACACCCAGATGATATTTTATTTGTACCTTAGATGATTTTTCAACCCTGTAAGATATGGCAGATACTGATTGGATCTCACCAATTTTCCTCATGGACCTACAAATGTTGAGATTCAATTTATCATTGTTCAACCAAAAATTCATTTTCCCTTTCTCCATATCAACCAAGGCTCTACCTGTAGCAAGGAATGACCTCCCACGAATAATAGGCACCTAAAAATCAACCTCACAATCAAGTATCACAAAATTGGCCAGAAACATGATTGACTTCACCTTTACTAACACATCGTGGGTTATCCCAATGGGCCTCTTAACCATTATATCGGCCATCAGTAGCCGCATCGCAGTGGAATTTGGGTCACCCAAACCAAACTTGTTATAAATAGATAGAGCATGATATTTATGCTTGGCCCAAGGTCACATAATTCTTTTGCAAAGTGTAATAACCGTATTATACATGGAATAGTGAAGGCAACCAAACCTTCTTTGTTTTGCACTAGAGACCTCGTAGCAATAGCACTACAATGATGTATTCAATCATCATCCTTAAAACAGATCAATATTTTCTTACTAATTATATATTTTTCATGAACTTGCCATAATTGGGCATTTGTTCAAGAGGATCGATCAAAGGGACATTGATGGAAAACTATTTCAACATAGTAATACAACGCCGGTGTTTAACATCCTTGGGATTTTTCACTAACCTCTATAGAAATGGAAGTAGCATTCTAGGCATGTGGGTCACGTTTTGGTTTACCTCAACTTGTTTCACTGTTCTTTCTCCTAAATCACCACTAACCTTAACTACCTCATAATCACCTATTATCACATTTTCCACACCAGACGACATTCATGGGTCAATGGTTTGCTTACCACCTCGAGTTTTTATTGCCATACAATGTCCATTACTTTTTATTGCCATACAATGTCCATTACATTTAACTGATAGATCATGGAAGCTGGCTTTTAGCATGAGGAGATCATAGCTCATAAGATGATTTCTCATCTCATCATTATTATTAAGTATGCATTAACATCAATACTTTCATTTGAGTCTTCATACATACTGGTCTCTTCATTAGCTTTAAACTCTCATAGGTGAGTACTTTTCGGTAACATTTATTTAGGCTCATTTGAGAATGATATCATCTTTCACATTAGCCTTTTATCATACTGTCACCTCATTCATTAGCTTTAAAAATTTGCTTTCCATAATTACTCACCCCTTTACGTGAATGTTCATTTCATCATATGCCAATGCACTTGGACCGATAGTGTGTTTCGCACTCTTGCTTAACCCTTGTAGGGTTATATGATTTTATCACCTACATCTTAGAATCACTTACTTTTAAATGTATGCTGGACATATGAGTCGACACATACAAGGAATAAGGCTTCATTGAGAGTTTGTCTATGTGTTTCATGTTTACCCAATATTATGTGGTACAAGACTTATGCATCCTGTAGATATGCAAAGATATTGATTTTGATCTTTAGGGGAAACATTTCTTAAATATTTGTTTATGTATTTCTTATCTGTAAATACGGATATGGGAAAGGGAACCCGATTTTGAATCCCTTGAACAACATTTTATCTTATTTTGAACTTTATAATTTCATTTTTCAGATTTGGGAGACCTTAGTTTTATTCCCATCAACCCCATAATATTTTTATTCTTATTCTCCTCTCCTTATTCGTTTAATGGCAAGGAGTTTTTGGGTTCAATTCCCCACAAGCTCATAATTTTTCTTTTAATTTATCTCTTAAATTTCTCACCAATCCAAGAGGTTGTGGGTTCCATCCCCATTTTCAACATTTATTTTCTACTAACTCTCATTCATTCAAGAGGTTATGGGTTCAATCCCCACTCTCAACATTTTGTTTTCTCCTTTATTTTTCTCCTAACTCTCACATCCATTCAAGAGGTTGTGGTTTCAATCCCAACTCTCCAAATTTTATTTTCTCCTTTATTTTTCTCCTAAATGTCTCATCATTTCAAGAGGTTATGGGTTCAATCCCCACTCACCACATCTATTTTTCCTTTCATTTTTCTCCTGAAATTTTTATGTAATTTTCATTTGGTGAGGTCATAGGAATTAGCAGTGAACTCACATTTTTAAAAAGTTAATAACATATCTCATTTCGCTCATCCTTGGCCGAGACTCCAAATTTCCTGTAAGCTGGAAATTTGGACTTTTCCAATCCATTTTCCTCTTAATATTTTGTTGATTTCATTTAATTATGTCTTCGGTTAAATACTTAGTGATATAAATTATTTTACATTTATTATTCATTGCATTTTTTACCACTTTGTCTGTCCGAACCCAACCTATCAAATGCTGGAAATTTGTTCAGTATTCTCAGCTTCTTTTTATCATCTTTAATACATTAATTCTTAAATCATGTCAATGATCATTTTGTGCATCTTTAAGTGTAATTTTTTTATGATTATATTCATCCAAGTATAACCATTAAATCCAGAAACATTACACTCATATAAACATCAAACTTTTAACATTTACAGATACGAAAACACAACATTTATAACACACAAATTTCAGCCAAAACATGGTTAATTTACATCACACCACTGCTCAAACAATTAATGTAAAACACTTTTGGGGAATACATCATTCATTCCTTACATAATTTTCAAATATATATTCAATACATAATTACCACAAGACATAAAATTATCTACCAGAAAACATACCAAAGCATTGTTTGAATCTTTCAAAGGATCGAATGACACGGGCAACGAACGGGGACAACCTGAGTTTCTTGATTGGAATTTAAACTGAACATAGGGGTCTCTGACGAAAGGGGTCAATAGAGAAGAAAACCCATAACTTAATGTCGTCCAACACTTGCTTAAATGGTGCCAATTTCCCACGAAACCAAGACTCACCACCGAAACTTCAAGCACAATCTCGTCTAGAACTTTTTTTTTCTTTACGTTTTTAAACTAACTTTTCTTTTGAGCTTTTAGTGTTCAAGTTCTTGATGAACTTTATTATTTCTGTTCTTTCTTTTGTTTTACAGAATGCATAGGCGTGAAAGTGAGAGAGGAGTAGAGAAAAATGTGAGAATGAGTGGATTAGGATTAGGAGGGTTAGGTGGAGACTTAGTCAAACTAGAACTCCTCATTATTTATTAATATTATTATTATTATTGTTATCTTTTTTTATCAAAAATATGATATTACTTTAATCAAATCAGCAATTTAAATATTAATTAATTCACTAGATATAATAAATTAATTAAACGATTGCTCCCACTTAGGCTCGAACCTAGGTGGAGCAATATTTCCTCTCAAAGGGTCAATTTCGGCCCTTTCTACCTGAATTGCCCCTCCACCAAATTAATTAAATAACTAATTAAATATTTAGGATAAATACGATACTACCCTTATCCTTAAAAAAGACCATTTTACCCTGAGATCCTCTAAACTTAATATTTCCCCTTTTTAAGTCCGATAAAGACTTATCCGAGTAAATTTTTATATGGTGCATGGATGGACCAAACATTTCCTAGATCAACTAACTCACCAAGTTAGTTGGCTTGTCTTTTGCAGAGGTTCAGAGGCCTGGCTCTACGGGCATCAATCAGTGTGAAACCTGTCTAATCGTAGGCATTCTATATACATTAAGAATTACTTTGTATAGTCATTTTAGGGTTGTTTCAAATAATCTATGATAGCCTCGAACTCTTGGTCGTGCGAGGCGGTGACAGTAATGGGTGTCTGTTGTAATCAGTTCAAGCTAGGATCCTCGTTGTCCTTATCGTACGACTTTAGCATACTCGCATGACACACCTAATTTATCTTGAAGTGTGGAGGTAACTACAACTTGTACGATATATTTCCCACCTTGGAAAAGATCTTGAAAGGACCCTCATATTTATGCACTAATTTTTGTTGGACGCCTCTTACTGCCTCTAACTTCTTTGATTTAATTTAACCGAGACCTTTTCTCCTTCTTTATAGTCCATGGGACGACGCTTGCGGTCGGCAAACTTCTGTATCCTTTTGGCAGCCTTGTCAATGTAGGATTTCGCAGTGTCAAGCTACTCTTCCCATCCATTGGAAAGATTGTAGGAACCAAAACTCTTTCCCTCAAAATCAATTGGCAATGAATATGGAGTTTGGGGTTGTTGGCCTGTCCCCAAGTCAAATGGTATGCGCCAGATGAACTCGTCCCTCCGAAAATTTTAGAAAAACTTCACCATTATAGGTGTTTGGCCCATTCCCTTCTAATGCGCACCAACATAGTGCCTGAGATAGCAATCGAGTAGGGAGTTGACGTGTTCCATTTATTCATCAGTTGCGGGTGGAAATTTGAGGAGAAGTGAAGCTCCGTGCCAGATATCTCTAACAGCTCTATCAAAAAGTTCCTGACAAAGCGGTGGTCTAGATTGCTAATTATATGTATTGGAAGCCCCTATATTTCACTACATTCTTGAAGAATAATTGAGAACCCTATTTCGTCGTGCAACCGGTTGTGGTGGGAATAAAGGTAGCATGCTTTGAAATCATGTCCACCACAACCATGAACATATCAAACTCGTCGGACTTCGTTAAGGAAGTGATGAAGTCCACAGTCACGCTCTCTCATAGGTGTGATGCTACGGGTAGTAGCTCTAGTAACCCTCCAGGTTTCCTTTGCTCCAACTTGTCTTGTTGGCACACAAGACAAGTTTACACAAAGCACTCGATGTCATCCCGCATGCGTGGCTAAATATAAATATCCTCGATCAATGCCCTTCTACTTCGCTACCCCGGATGCCTAGCCCACGGGGTTTCTTGTTTTTTCTTAATGATGTGCCACCTGATAAACACAAACTTGGTCACATAGACCCTCCGACCGGTAGTGAGGAAGAAGCCATATTCTACCAAAAGCACCTGCTTTTACCTTAACTAGTCAACTTCATCAGCTTTGTTGCATTTGGGTGGTGTGCGTGCCATCCCTGATTGCATCTTAAATGTCACAGTGGGCTCTAGAAGGGAGCAATGTTGTCTTTCCTACTTATTTCATTAGCTACGACTTTGCCTCTTCTTGGCTAGTCCTCGAAAATTTAATTTAACTCTGCCAGAAAATCTTCCCATCTAGCATGCTTCGGGGTGGTCTTCTTCTATGAGTAGAGTAGGTAGTGGCAACGCTGTTGATCTTTACCACGAACTGGATCTTATTAAGTATTGTCCACACGTGCATAGGCAATGAATGATGGTCGTCATTTCCTTTTCTTGCATCAAGTATAGTCCTTTGTCTGAATTTTCTTGCATCAAGTATAATCCTTCATCCGCGTTCAGTTTGCAGCTCTCGAATGATATCGGGTGTCTAAATTTTATTAAGACTCACCCAATTTAAGATTCTGAGGCATCCGTATGTATTTAGAAAGTCGTGGAGAAGTCGGGCAGCGTAAAGACCGATCCTTCAATCACTGCGGCCTTGAGACCTTCGAACGCTCTTTGCCACTCCTCGCTTCAAAGACACGAATTATTCTTCTTTATAACGTCGGTCAGCGGCGCTGCATTAGCGGAGTAGACACTTATGAACCTGCGATAGTAGTTTGCATGTCAAAGAATGGATCGTAGCTCGGTCACTTTTGTTAATTCCTCTCACTCCTAGATCACTCGGATCTTTGTCTCATCCATACGTAGTTCTCTTTGGCTGCTGATGTGTCCGAAGAAGTGAACCTCGTACTAGGAGAACTCCTACTCCTCCTATCTTTCATATATTTGGTTCTTCCGTAAAAGTTGAGAGACACTCCTAAGGTGCTCCACATGCTCCTCCAAGGTGTTGCTATGGATGACAATGTCATCCAAGTACACCACCACGAACTGGTCCAAGTAAGGTTAAAGATTTTGTTCATCATTATGCAAGAGGTTGAGGGTGCATTGGTTAAGTCGAAAGGCATATTAAACCACTTGTATGCTCCGTAACTAGTCACACACACTGTCTTTGGCTCATCTTCCTCCGCAATGCGCACTTGGTAGTATGTTTTACGGAGATCCATCTTGGTGAAGTAATTTGCCTTACAAAGTCTATAAAACAATTCCACACTTAGCGGGATAGGATGTTTGTTCTTAATTGTGACCTTATTTACGCCTGATTGTCGTTAGACAACTGCAACAAACCGTCTTTCTTTTTATGGAATAGTACTTGCGCGCCATAAGGCGCCTTGGATGGACGGATGTGATCGTCCTCGAGGAGCTCCTTCAACTTTTCCTTACCTCCTCTAATTCGGGTATATCCATATGGTAAGGTTAATGTGCGGGTGGCTTGGCTCCAACCTTCAACTCTATCTTGTGATCAACAACACGTCTCAGTGGTTGAGTCTTATGCATCTAATCCGGCATCGCGTCCTTTTTCTCTTCAAGGACTTTCTATATGATCGGTGGAAAGGAATTCAAAGTACCATTTTCTTCTCCAGAACATGCAATAGTAGATAAGAACGTATGTTCTCCTTTCTTTAGGATCTTCACAATGTGCATGGATGATAAGTGGGAGTGTCCTTCCTTCTTCGGCACCTTGATTAGAGGTACCATGCATGACCCTTCCCGCTTCATGACCATGAGTTGTTGGAGGTATAGGTTGTACATCGTGTGGCAACGCTGGGAGAATTCTTGCAGGAGAATGATATCAAATATATCTAGAGGAGCGACGGTAAAATTTGTCTTTCCTTTTAACTTCCCTAATATGATGCTCACTCCTTGAACCTGCATAGGGGAGTCGGTGGGGCGTTAACAGTCTTGAGGCATGTGTTGCTTGGTACATAGTCATCCCTAACATCTTAGCTGCCCTCTTGGTCATGATGTTTGCTTCGGTCCCGGATCTCCAATGGCACGAGTTGGTCATCCATTTCTTGATATTTCTACATAATGTGTGCTGAAGTCTCCTGGCTTATCGTTCTGTTAGCAATCACACAACAAATCCATCCATGCCCAATGGCATCATGACCGCGTCATGCCTTTGCACATGTGTGTCATTCTGCTTCCACTCATGTAGAATGACACCAAGGTTTTTGATCTCGGGGCACCTAACATAGCAATGTGGTCAACTGCATATATAGCAACCATCATTTTTTGTTGTCTACGCCCACTTTCTATTTAATTATGGCGCACGAACTGCTTGTTGTTAGGCTTTTGGGGAACGTGCTTCTTGGGGTGTGCCTACTTCTCCTTGCATCGACTACAATCTCCCCCACCTTTATTATAACAACTTTGCATCACTACCCTTAGCCTTGTCATGACGTTCATGTTTGAAGTATGTGAAGGACTCGACTTGTTTGATGTCTTCATCAATGGTCTTGACTTGTCACCGCTCCAACTCCATCTTGGCATAATTCTACAGTCTGTCCAAGAAGTGGAACAACATGTCCTTTTCTGTGAGGTTTGGAATTTGAAGCGTTAGATTTGCGAACTCTTTCACATACAACCAAATGCTTCTCGTTTGCTTTGATTCCTGGATCATGCTCTTAACCTCATACACAAAGTGTATAGGGAATAAGGCTTTCTTGAATTCTTTGTGGAATTGCTGTCGCGTGTTGATGGTGCACGTCCCCTTTCCAACCTCGGCCTTCTTGCACCTCCACCATAGCATAGCCATCTCGGACAAATCCAATATGGCAGTGTTGAAGTTATTCTCATCGCTACTCATCCGACTACACTTGAAGTAATACTCCAAGTTAAATAAAAAGTTTTCCACCTCTTGAGCGTTACGGACGCCCATGAATATCGGTCGCTTGGGAGCCTCGACCCTGTCCTCCCTATCAAGGTCGGGTGATGTAGATCCTCCAACCTACAGGTCTTTTTTCAGTGTTTTCGCTTCGTCATTCAGCGTCTGATCATGTTAAGTGCGTCCATAAGCCGACACTCCAAGGAAGTTGTGGCCTCATTTATCTCAAAATTTGCCCTCTAGCGACCCTCCAACTCCTTACGAATGATCACTGTATCCTTAAGGGTAAAGTCCTCAAGGGTCAAGAATTTTCCATTGGCCACATTCATGAGAAGACCTAATATATCAACGGCCTACATTGCCACTTCAGCCCTCGCGGCCCATTCTTTTCCAGCGTTAATGTCCATGGCGTCTTCTCCTAATTTATCGTCACTTGCTTAGGTATTTGATGGCGGATGGGATATTAGTGCCTCGCTAGACGTGGTTTCGGGAAGCAACTCCTTATTACCCTTTTGATGTTTCTTCCTCTTTTTGTTTTTCTTTCCACCATCCATACTAAGGTTGCTGGTGATAGAGCCATTAAAGTCTCCTTCGGTAGACATTCCCTTGGTACCAAACCTCTCTCAAATACAACGTTGTCATCGACATAGAGTATTTCCTAAGACTCTATGCGGTCCTCGACGACTTACCCACTAATCTTTCAAGATCTTATAAGTCAAACTAAACCTTTAAGACTTGGAACGCTAAGAAAATGCTTGGAAATACATAGAAAGACCATTAAAGAGAGATTTAAAGAAGTCTTTGTATATTACATAGCGAATTATTTACAACTTTCTTGGTTCCTTTTAAAATGAGGGGAACCTCTATATATACTACTTCATATCCACGAAAGTGCAATTAATATTTACTTTACATGTCCCTACAATATTTACACTTTGGTCCCCTTTCTAGAGAATTCTAGAATGCATTTGGACCTCTCTAGCCTTTTTGAGACTCCCAAAAGGTTGTAGAATCCTCCGCACAATTATAGGACGCGGAATTAGGATGCAACTATGGTGGGACGTCTCTTGAGCTCTCGTGGAGATTTTTGTGGAAAATATTTGGAGGGAATCTGTATTGATGAAGGTGCTAGGTTTATATAAGAATTTAATGAAATATATATTCTTAAATTACCCATTAACACCAAAAACAACCGTCCTGCCATTTTATAAGACTCGGGGTAAATTTCCCAACAAAACCCAAGTTTGAAAAGAGAGTTTGCAGAAATTTACAGCACCATCTGATGCCCAGCATCATCGGTCTTTTGGTAAGATCAAGCCCCATTGATGGGGTTTTTTGGTTGCTTCTGCAACTCATAAACCTACAGAATACATGGCTCAGTAGACACTACACATCGAGGGGTCGTCAGCTGCTCTACTGGACGTCATTTGTGTTAGTGTATTTCCAATGTTTGAAGTGTTGAGCTCCATGTTGGGGTCCTCCTTCTTGTGCTCTTTGTGGGTCCTAGATGGAGTCGATCCTAGTACTTAATACTATAATCATGCACGTCTAGGAATAAGCAACATCTCCAAACAAGTTCAACATCAAACAAGCCACGTAACATGCTAAAACACATCAAAACTCACAAGGATATCTAAAGGTTATCTTGTTAACTACACTTGACGTTTTTGGACGTTTGACATCAAAACCATACCAAACACAATTTGCTGACTCTAAACACTATTGTCAACCATATAAAGACGTCATAAACTCATTACTCACACATAAGCACATGAAAACACATAAGGCACAGAGGTGACTAGTTATTGAACGTCTTGGTCATCCCTTGATGTTTGACTTCAAACATCATAAATATCTTGAGACAATTCGTCAAACATCATTTAAAACTATCTTAGGACTACACGACTTCATGTCACATACATTAGGACCTTGTTTCACCCAAGTCATTTTTGCAGGTGTTGTAGATTCCCACCACTAAGTGTAGAGCTACACCCCAATACAACGGGTTGTCATCCAATGTACAACCCATTGACATGAGCCATCAATTGGGGAACCTTTTGCAGCTCTATAGATAATTCTTGGGTTCTCCTCAAGGACCTTTAACTTTGTCTTTCGGGAGTCGTACCTGCACGTTTAACCCCTAGAAATTGACATCTAGGTCTTAGGGTTCCCTCACTTAGGGTTCCCTCATATCAATTTGGACTACAAATATCACAGAAAACCTGAAAAGGCACACTACAACACAAATAAGCACATAAACGTCTAGTCCTCGATATCTTCGACGTCCTTTATCGTTTGACTTCTAAACTTACCAAATAACCTCAAAAAAAAAATTAACTTCAGTAACACAATATTAACGCATAAGACATATATGAAGCTCTTGTTTGACCTATTTCATTTTTAGTGTCATTATAGTTCATATAAGAACAATCATCTAAGACAATCCTAAGTCACAGTAATGCAATGTAAAAATAGCATCCCATAATACTAGTCACACAAAGTACTCAAACTAATTAACCCTAGACTAGGCACATCACCTTCAATAAGTCACTACATTTTCACATACCTTTAGACTTAAGACCATAGTTAACCTTTCATAGTTTAAGACTTTATTCCATAAATACATCACAAGACTATACTCATAACCCCTAAGTAAATTATACTAGTGCAATGGGTATGTGAAGCCCCATAACCCCCCACACACAAAGTAAACTATCAAGAAGGTCACAAGCATTGCAAATTACATCATACATCATCATAAAAGTGTAGTGAATAACATGCATACCAAGTTAAACCAACAATATGCACATAATTTTATAACAAGTGATAATAAATTCATAATGTCATTCATATGATATATATATAAAGAACCCATCCTAGAACTGCCCTCAAGACCTACTTGTGCAGTGTATACGTAATGTTACATACCCTTACATACACTAAGTAGTAGCTTTTAAGTAGTCCTAAGTGGTGTTCATCTTCTTACTTTCATTTAATAATTTATAATTTGGGAAACTTTACCATTTTCGACATAGACCATGTGAGCTACATTATATCCTATGTCATTCTCTCACAACGGCAAAAGGGTGTCCTACTTGCCAAGGTAAGACATAAACATTAGTATAACATCTAAGTTAATCCACTTCTTGTTTACTATGGGAAAAAATAGTGAATAAACTAGGACATTGTCACTAGAAACACCCATTATGCTTATTAGAATTGTAGTTTCTACCTTATGACAGAACATAGTGTGAACCTCCCTTTGTTTGTGAAGGAACACCACTCAATGTCAAGTTCCAATGTCAAGTTCACTCGGTACTAAGCTAAATTCCCGTTTTCAAATGCCGTTAAGTCTTTATTTAAATATAAAGTATAACATTGTTCTTAGGGTCTTAACTCCTCATATAACATGTAAATAGCTCATAGATTATAAGATGAGAATGTCCTTCCATCAAAACTAAAATAATTTCAAAATATTACTTACTAACATAGTAATCTTACATTATCATGTTCATATCATCATATTCCTTTGCATGCCATGGATAGTAATGTGTTAAGGTGAATAAGAAAATTAGCTTTTCAACTAACACACTGGACACATAATATTCAAAGTTATGCATTGGGTTTATGTGTACATATTTGTCCTCATAATTACATCATAGCAATAACATTGTTAGTAAGGGAACTTCCCTTCAAAGGATCACAACACATTTACAATATTCCTAAGTCATGAACAATTTACTTATAGAGCCTTTAGCGGTTCTGGACCACACACCCACACTTCATCATAGGAGATAAAGAGCACATTCAACATTTGAATAGACAATTCCTAACATTTATGACATCACACATTCAAATAGGGGTAATATACCTAGACTTCATTCCACAATAGTACTTAACATAATAAATCCTATTGACCACACCTTATTCCAAACATTTTATTTCATATTATAGTTCACAATATCAATACCTCTTATTCATCATACTTAAATTAAGGACTATATACAGAATCTTCATGGTACACCTTCATAAACATAGGCATCATAATCAAAAATTCATCTTGAATATAGTGCCTTAAAGTTTATTATCACAATATGCTTAGATAGACAATAAGTATACGTTGTCACCATAAGTGGAATAAAACAAAGAACATCATTTCCCATAATATAGACTAAAAGTTAGGTAAGCTTACCAAATCTCCATGCCATGATCTACATAGAACAATTATCAACAATACATAATAAATAGCTAAAGATAGCAATGACATTCAATAATACATCATAATTTAAGAATAACTCAATTTACATTCAATCAAGATCATAAAACCTAATTTACAGTCAAAATTTAGAATTTAGGAAGATCATGGGTTCTTCATTATAATAACTTTTAAAACATTTTGAAAATGAACACATGCTTAGAATGGAGATTGGGAATTTTGACCATTGAATCACATTGGAAAATCTTTAATAGAACTCTTTTAATGAAAGGTTATCCAAGGATCAAGAATTAACACCCCTTATAGATTAAAGACCCACGAAAATTGAAGAACAAATCAGTTGAAAACCCATCTCCTATATGGAGCTTGAGCTTGGCCCCTAATGGAGTTCTGTAGAGAATTATTTTTTGAAAAGAATGGCTTATTTTTGAAAAATAAATTCTAATTTCGGGTTTCAATGTTTTAACTAAATTAAAATACCCTAAAATAGGTAAAATAGTTGTCCACTATATAATTAAAAAATATTGGGTGAATTTACCCATTCACTTCTTTAGTGACAGAATCTTTGCAGAATTGAAGGTGACCATTGGTTGCCACCATCCACGGGCCATGGATGGGTTGACAACTCGTCCTTCACATCTGTAAATAGTTAATGAGGACCCTCATGTTGTTGCGTAAGCTACCACGTCTAAGTATGGATCCATGCCCCCTTTCTTTGGGGAGCCAACCACTTGACAGTTGTCAATTGAGGTCGTTAATGAAGGCTGTCTTGACAACTTGTTGGCCAATGTGTGGGTCTCCCTCAAAACCCTTAGATTGGTTCATGGGAGTCGTACCTAGACGTTTCACCGTAACCATTACCACCTAGATACTAGGGTCTCCTCAAATAATGTTAGACTTCAAATGACACTTCAAAGCATGAACAACATACTAGAACACAATTGCACATAATAGACTAGTTTTAAGACATCTTGGTCGTCCCTTGAGATTTAACCTCAAAACTCTTCGAACTAACTATTATCAGATATGTGTCAATATTTTAGCAAGTTATTAGCTCATAAAATATGAGACTTTAGTTCATCATATTTCATTTTGAGGATCCTTGCAATATCCCCCACATTAGAACATTCGTCCATGACTGAGACATTTAAACAAATTGAAGGGAACACCAACTTCATATCATAATGTACTCAATGTTACACAAAGCAAGTAGAAACTTCATGAACCAACTCATAATGAATCAAAAACATAAATATATTCCATGTTCAAAGGAGGAACTACCTTCTAATAATCAAGACATGACTTTTACCCTTTATCTAATCACTAGGTGCAATATGCAATTACTTTCAAGTTAAACATAGGTATGATAAACATTACAACTCATGACGCAATAAAGTAACGCATATTGAATACACATAAATCATTAGCAATGTATAAAAAATACAATCTTATAATATAGACAAAATACCATCAAGGAAATACATGACTTAACCATGTTTGTTTATGATCAAGGATAAACAGCCTTTTCCTTAACATATGGACATGCCATCTTAAAGCTCATATTCAATTATTTAGCAGAGGTCAATTCATTTAAGCAGAAATTATCAACTTTTAACCTAAACATGCTCACACATTCTTTCTCATGAAGTCAAAAAGGCAGACTATACCACAGAAATAAGAACATAACAAAGTTACTTGACATAACTTCAATTTCTTGCATAAGACTAGTTTAAGAAAACATGAATCATTTAGGGAAGTTATTAGAACTCATAGGCCCCCATCAATAATATTTTCTATGCATACCATCACTACTTAAATGTGAGCATCTATCTACACATTCAAACAACACAAAAATCACATACTCATAAAGGGATTTTATATTTTCTCATTTAAAGCAATATCAACACCTCAATGTGTCGCCAAAATGTCCTTACATAAGAAGCACAACACAACATGTTCATTAAACTACCCCATGAATTGAAATGTGCATTCACCATATTAACATGCACAACAATATGAGAAACATGTAATATACCAAAAAATCCATTAATATGTAATAAGAATCTTTCAAAACATGCATAAAATAATATAATCAAGGACATGCCTAATATGCGGAGAACATGCAACTTGTATTCATATGCAACACTCATAAAAATGAACATGCTACTAGAATATTTTCATCTCTATCTTGAGCAAGAATAAAAGTTCAAGGTAGGTATATCAAAAATCTTACTACTCAACTCATTATCTGCCACTTTGGTAAACCAATGTTAGAGAACTGATTACAATCGAGGGAACTTTGACTTACCACCCTTGCTAAACAAGCACAACATCCCGCTAGTGGGATAAAGCTTATGAAAAGTTTTTTAAATATCTCTTCATTAAAATTTAAGGTGGGAAAAAGGCCTCTCCAAATCTAAAGTCCACTCCATTATGTGATGATTTCAAGTAATCCAATAACGAGTATCTATATTACTCAAATTTCTAATCTATTACCCAAATTGGTTCTCAATGTGGTGAAGATCAAGGAAGCTCAATGTAGGAATATTAAGGGTACTCAAAATCTTACTGTTTATGCACAATATCCCCCATGTGGGTTGATCTTAATCAGCTCTTACCATCTCATATCTTTAAATTTGATGTTTGAAGAAAGACTAAACCTCCAAATATATTAAATAAAAATTTTCTACACCATTGACTGTATTAACTATACCTTCTAGGAAAAGAGTTTTCTCTATAAACATCCTTAGGTACATCTTAAGCACCACTATTCACTAAAATTAGTCTCCCCATGTGGCGCATATGAACTAGGATAGTTTATAGTAATAAACACCATGTGCACATAACTAATACCATATTCCGAGACTACACACTAGAAGATATCGCACTTTCGGAGTGCAACCGGCGTACTTGACATCTTGGAGTTCTTGTACAAAACCTTTCGTATTGTTCATCCCATATAAATATATGAAAAATATTGCGGAATTAAAACTTGTAATAAGAATTCTATAAGTTTTTTTAAAAAAATTGCATATAAAACTCATAGGAAATACTAAGTCTCATTTCATCAAATGTTAGACACAAGAGTAATTTGGGTCATGGCCCATACACTATAGAAATATAATACTACTAAGTCAAATACAATATTTTGATAAAGGAAGAAAAAGGAATCTATGCCCTTGAGTAAAATAAGGATATAATTCAACTTGATTGAATAATCTTCTAATCCTATCATAGATCTCAAAAAGCAACCTATGAATCACATTACAGATAGATAACATTATGAAATTAGTACAGCCACATGTACTAAGTATTACATAATGCATAAAGTCATGAATACATACACTTATTTGAAATACAAAACTTTTAATTTAATTATCATAAAATTTTCATAATAACAACATTTAAAAACTTAGAAATACAGAAGAAATAACTTAATCAATTCCAGACATTTTCAGGAACAATTTTCCAATGAACCACTTCACTGTACAGTGAGCTTCTTCACTTTTACAGTGAAGTTTCTTAACTTCACTTTAGACACCTTCTAGGATCTAATGCTCTAAATAAAATCTATCCTAAGACTCACTTGAGTAAGAAAAAGAGATACGTCCAATAAAACCTCTCTAGGCACATCTAAAAGATCCTTAAGACTACATATAATTAGATAGAAAAACTTACAATACATAAACCACATGAACATGTCATTCTCCTACCAAAGGTGTTTCTTAGTCTCACTTGAGGGAGTTTTGAAGCGACCACCTTGAAATACCTTACACTGACTTAAGAGGGCATATAGACTACCTATGATAGAATCATTCTGACTTGATACAACTACATATAGATGATATGAAACTCTCCTATAAAAGGTTATAGAAAGACTTACTTAAGTAAATCAACAAAATAACGTCCATCATTGACCTCTTTAAGATTACTTAAATAATTCTTAAGACTAGCTAAGTCTTAAATCATGTCTACATAATCAACCATCTTCCCTAACTTGAGTTATTCTTATGAGGTATCTAACTAAGATAAGTGACCATTCCTATGCCCTATCACACCTTAACTAGACAGCCCTTAACTACTCTAGATAGTAATTTATTCATTTAACATGATTTCTTAAATTAAGTCATTAGATTCATTAGTTCATTTAGGACTTATTCATTGCATAAGTACATACAAGTGTTAGTCATGGAGAAGACCTAGAGACATTAACTAACACCTTCAAATCTTATTGTGAAATGTCTAGATAGTGTCTCATACCACCACCTAAACTTCGTAGAACTTCTCTAATGCTAGTAGGTATACCATATGATGGAAATAGGAATTACATGATATAGACTATGATATCTAGACATGTAATCCAGAATTCTAACATACTCCGATGAGGGTGTTCTACTTGACAAGGGTAGAACGAAAACACGTCCCATGTAGGCACATGGTTAAGGAATATGAAGCGCTCTTATGTATTGTAGTCTCATACTCAAGTAGAGATAGATTATTCGTTAGTGTCATTCTCAAGTAGATCTACTTCCCATTACATACTCACTCGGTGCTAGAATTTGTTCTCATAAATTCATTTACATTAAAGGTTCATACAAAGGGGTTCCGTATCTAGTTCATAACCCAATCATGCTCACCCTACCAAAGAGGTCCACTCGAGCTACCATACAATGGCAACATAGATAGCTAGTTAAGAATTTCATAAGGATTATCTGATGGTGTTCCATCCAATCAAACCTAATTCAATCATTCCTTTACATGATGGATACCATTATGGCTTTCGACTTCAACATTTATATCATAACAAGTAGGTTTAAGGTTCTACGTACATAACCTTCGTAACATTATTTCAGGCTTCAGATATCATTCGTTCATACATGAAAAGGGTGAACTAAGCTTACCTAGTCAAGACATCTAATATTAACATATCATTCATACATGTATCAAGCAAGGGACACAAGTCTACCAAAACAAGACACAACATTCTTTAGTTTTTTCCATATAGTATATCATTCTTTAAAGCACTTAGGAATGACCCTTATAATCTTCATGTCATCATATACATTAGTATAAAATCATATATCTAACCATCATAAATTCATATAGTAAAGTAGGGACAATTATACATCAACTCTAAGATTAAACACACAAAGACATAGTCATAGTCTAACATGATCTCCTAATATAAATAGAGGAACACATACGTTCACATTACTTCACATGTAGATAGATATGATCATACATCACATAATTCAAATACACAAATTATTATAGTACTTCAAGTAGTGTCGACAAGGTCACGATCATAATATAACATAAAGTAACACCGACAAGGCCACATCAATTGCAAGTAAAGCACACAACACCGCAAGTTGACCATACAAATCACAACATAATTGAAGTCTATTAACATAAAATAAATAGAATTACGGCGCAATGTCACATCCGGGGAACACCCCCAGAAGTAATAGGGCATAATTGACCTCTCAAAGGTCTTGTACAAGCATATATTTATCATTCATCACATCTACATAGTAAATTTGGCAGAGAATTTAAAACTTTTCATAGCACCTCATATGCTAGAAACTTTACTTCATATACATATAAAATATATGTCATAGTACATATATAGACTCGAGGTCGCTTTTCTATCTTTGACTAAATAACTTTGGAGTACATTAAGGACACGACCCTCATGACATAAATACAAAACTATACATGTTTAATAGACTTTACAATAAGTATACATGAGGACATCCTTGGACATAAGGATTCCTATCATTGATATCGCGAAATCACTTATCAATATCTTCACCCTTCACGACATTCTTTGAAGCATCCATAACCTTCACTTTTTGTAAATAGTACTGAAGAATGGGATTAGCACACGAATGTACTAATTATAGCAACCATGCGAAAACATGCATTTAAAAAAGCATTTTCTTTGAAATCATACTCAATGCCATGTAAAGTAAATCATCATAAAACCTTTATCAACAACATATATATCATTTTCATGATTTATAGAAACACAATAAAATGACAAACATCATAGAAAAGCACATATAGAATTTAAGTCTAATTGGAGGTCACTTTACAATGAGCTTATTCCTCTTTACAATGAACTATTTCCTTTAATTCATTAGTCTCCAAATAATCCTTTAGGGATACTTGGTTTAAT
>JAPDHL010001909.1:9663596-9757266 GCA_032847665.1 Solanum chilense | reverse complement strand
AACGTGGCACCCGATCCATATACTATCCTGGTGTCGGAACGTGACACTCCGATCCTCATTCTATCCTGGTACCGGAACGTGGCACCCGATCCCCTAATTCATCAAGCCTTCTTTTATACCAAGGTATCATCATTCTCATTATATAATTTATCAAGCCTTATTTTATACCAAGGCATCATCATTAACAAAGTGAATTAGGGTTTCTTTCAAGATTTGGGATTCAATAGCTTCATCACGCTTATTTTATCACAATCAAATAATCATATTCATGCAAGCATACAATTAAGCATATAGACAGGTTTATAATACTACCAATACATATCATTCGCTATTAAGAGTTTACTACGAATAACGTAAAACAAAACCATTACCTACCTCCACCGAAGATTTCGTGATCAAGCAAGCAATTCCTCAAGATCTTTGCTATCCTCTTCGTTCCTCTCTCTCGTTCGATCCACTCTCCCTATTTTGTTCTTTCTATTTTTCTTATTCAAACCCTCTTTCCTTTACCCTAATTAGTATATAATTGAGTATAAAAGATGGCAATAGTAACCCACTAATTAACTCAAAGTTACCTCTTTTATCCCCCAAGAAACTGAGTTATTAATGTTAACCCACGAAATTTGTAATTATAGCAGGAATAGTCCAAAATGCCCCTTTAAAACTTAACCAGAAATCTGACTCCTCCTGGGATTACGCAACCTGTGACGGCCCGTCGTGCCTGCGACGGTCCGTCCTGCAGGTCGTCGCAAAGATCAGAGACTCAATTTTCACTAAAGAGTCTGTGACGGTCCGTCACGCCTGTGACGGTCCGTCCTGCACTTCCGTCACGACGTTCAGAGAATCGTTCCCTGTACCAAATTCTCAAGAGTTGAAGCGTTTAGAAACGGGGGCTCACGACGGTTCGTCGTACCTGTGACGGTCCGTCCTGCAGGTCCGTCACAGAGTTCAGAGAGTCGATTTCAGTACTCAATTTTCAGAATTCCTAAGTGTTTTGGAACGAGACACCCTCGACGGTCCGTCGTGCCCATGACGGTCCGTCGTGGTGTCCGTCATCTCAGCCAGTTTTCCCAGAAATAAAATCTGCTGCTCAAAACGACTAAACAAGTCGTTACAGAGAATCAACTAAAGCTCTATGGGAAGCTTATAAAGTAGAATTCCCATAAGAATTTCAGTATTTAGTATCGTTAGGACCAAACCCATATAATTTTACAAATAAAATACATACATTAATAACAGGAGAAGACCCAAATAGTGAATTAGTAGCCTTACAACGAAATGCAGTAATAAAACTAGAACAATTAAGTATAAGTAATTGGTATTATATAAAAAAATTCTTAAATGATTATTTCTATTATTGTACAATTAGTGGAAATGCCTTTGACCAAGACTTAGGTAAAAAATTATTTAACAAACTACCAGGAGCCTTAGGAAGAGAAATAGAAGAAAGGTGGACTAAAAGAGAAGGAGTAGCACAAAACCCTCAAGAAAAATGGTCAATAGGACATAGAATACAACATATAATGGAAATATTACAAGAAAAATGTACTAATTTACAAATACAAAAGCAATTAAAGCAAAATGAAATGAATTTCTGCAAAGACATAATATATACAACCCAAAATTATGATAAAAATCAATATAAAAAGAAAAAGTATAAGAAATATAACCCACAAAACAATAAGAGATATAATAAAAAAGGATATTTTCTTAGAAAATCTTTAGCTAGGAAACCATATTTGAATAGAGATAGACATGTTAGAAAATATAGAACAGATAGAAATTATAAAAATAAATTAGAATGTTTTACATGTGGAAGTATAGAACATCTAGCAAATAGTTGCCCTAAAAGATATAATGCTAAGACTAGAAATGCTCAATTAGTAGAAGAATTTAATGAAGCATTATTAAATGTAGATGAATATATGTCAGATAATGAAAGCATCTACTCTATAATAAGTATTGATATAGATGAGAATAACAAAGAAGAAGATTCTTCTAATTCAAAAGGAGAAGAATTGATTAATGAAATAGGAATAGAAAATTTAAATATAGATGACCTAAAAATTAATTTTATGAATATAATAGAATGTGAACATAATTTTGAAAAAGATACAGGATTAGATTGCAATCCATGTAACTGGTGTAAATGGTATCCAAGTAAATATAAAAGAGCTAAATGTAATAAATGCTTTATAGAAGGATGTATAAGTTGTATACAAACACAATTAGGAGTAATAACTCACCAAAGAAAAGAGGTATATACAAATGAACCTTTAATAAATTTAAAAGTATTAGTATTAGAAGCAAAAATTAAAGAATTAGAAGAAAGAATAGTAAGATTAGAAAAAGGAAAAAATATTGAACAAGAATTACAACTAGATAATCAAGAATTAATGAATGAAGAATCTAATACTTTAATATGTAATGAAGATAAAAATATAAATACTGTTAAAATATTAGCAAAACTTCAAATTGGAAAATATGAAACAGAGACTTTAGCATTAATAGATTCAGGATGTACCAAAAGTATTTTAAATAAAAAAATTGTACCTCCAGAATTAATAAAGACTTTAGAAAAACCACTTGCAACTATGCAAATGGATAGAACACATAATATATATAGATACTACATAGATAAAGCACAAATAAGTTTTTCAAATACTTGTTCAAAATTCTATAAACCTACCTATAAGATGGATAAAATATGGGTAAGAGATTTAGATATAAGAGTAGACTTTGTGTTAGGACTAGATTATATACTATGCAATAAAGGAGGAACTTTAATAACGAAAGATGGGTACTTTTCATGAAAAATATTACTTATACTTCGGTTTTAACTAATAAAATTGACACTAAAGTAAGACATAAAGAAAAATGTTGTGATAATTGTGAAAATAATATAGAATGTACTAAAACGGGATGTAATACATTATACGAGAATATACTAGAGATAGATAAAGAAGATGAAATAGTTAATAAAAACTATGTTTTAATAGAAATGGAAACACAGTTATATAATTTTAAGACAGGAATTCAAAAAATAGGACAAATAAAAAATCAGCAAGATCTAGATAATATAGTAAAAATTTTAGATCAAATATAAATAATAGGAGAAAAGCCTCTAAAGTATTGGGAAAATAATCATGAAGTATGTAAGCTAGACATAATAAACCCAGAATATATAATAAAAACAGCCTCAATAGAAGCTACAAATAAGGATCTAGAAGATTTTAGAATACAAATTAAAGAACTATTAGAATTAGGACTAATAAGAAGATCTACTTCAAAACATAGATCACCAGCATTTATGGTAAGAAATCATAGTGAAATAATTAGAGGAAAAGCTAGAATGGTTATAAATTACAAAAAGACTAAATGACAATACTAGAACAGACGGTTATAAATTACCAGATAAAACAGAATTAATAAATAGAATTCAAGGAAAAACAATCTTTAGTAAATTCGATTGTAAATCAGGATACTGGCAGATAAAAATGCATCCAGACAGTATAGAATGGACAGCTTTTAACTGATGGTTAGTCATGCCATTTGGGTTAAAAACAGCACCTCCAATTTTTCAAAGAAAAATGGAAAAAATATTTGGAGAATATAAAAGATTTGTTTTAGTATATGTAGATGATATCCTAGTATTTAGTAAAAATATAAAAGAACACTTAGGGCATTTACAAACAGTTTTTAGATTATTTGTTAATAATGGGATAATAATTAGCAAGAAGAAAATAGAATTATGTAAAAATTATATAAACTTTTTAGGAATTACTTTAGGAGAAGGAAAGGTTAAACTACAACCTTATATAGCTAAAAAAGCTCTAGACATGCCAGATAAATTAAATAATCTAAAAGATTTACAAAAATCTTAGGTATAATTATTTATGCAACACCTTTTATTAAAGATTTAGGAAAAATGGCAAGACCATTATACTCTAAGACAGGAACTAAAGGACAAAGAAATTTCAATATTAAAGATATAAAATTAGTACAAAAGATAAAAGAAAAAATAAAAAATATTTCCGATCTTAATATGCCATTAGAATCAGACTATTTAATAATAGGAACAGGGGTGCAGTATTAAAATCAAGACCACATAAATATAGTTCTAAACAGGAAGAAAAAATAAGTGCTTATCAAAGTGGAAAATTCAAAGAAAAGGGTAATAAAGCTAGCACAGATGTTGAAATTCTAGCTGTAATATATGGTTTAAATAGTTTTAAAATCTATATTCTAAATAAACCAGAAGTATTAATAAGAACAGATTGTGAAGCTATAGTAAAATTTCATCAAAAAATTAATGATAAAACTAGTAGTAGAAGAAGATGGCTAAAATTTTGTAGATACCATATCAATTTATCATTCTATAATTTTTGAACACATCAAGGGAAATGATAATAGTATTGCGGATCAGTTAAGTAGATTACTGATCAAAGTTTAAATTTTACAGAATGAGACCTCTACTACCAGACAAAGGTAAAAGAGTTCAACCTTCAACCGCAGGTTCGGCAGACTCTTACAAACAGACAATGTTAGCAAATTTGTATTTTAAACCTCTAGACAAAATAGATGATGTTAGAATAGAAAGACTACAGTTCGGACAACAAAATTTAATAGCATACGAGCCGTCTAACTGGACATTCAGACATTTATCTAACTGTCAATTAGACAAACAGCAAACATGCCTCATAGACAATATATGTATAGCTCATAACAAAAAAGACACTCAATATGTAATTGCAGTTTTAAATGCATTAGGATATTATTTTACTAGTAGAAATAAAGAAAATAGATTTAAATATTATGTAGTAATTCATGGTAAAACAAATGGTGTTTTTCAAACATGGATAGAAATTTTAGACTCTATTAAAGATTTTCAAAAACCTCTTTTTAAAGGTTTTAATGATTTTACAGAAGCCTTAGACTATGCTAGAGGAATATTAGGACCAAATTACTATATTTCTCCAGCGCTTAGACAAAACCCAAATAAAACCCCACAATACAACATCCAGAAAGATTAAAAAAAAAATAATATTTTGTGATCATTGCTCATCAATAACCGAAGCATTTAAAAGGCTAAATTTGAGAAATGAAGCCCTAATGCAAGAAAATGCCAAGCTCAGAGAAAGACTACAAAAAATGGAAAGCAAAGGTAACACTAAACAAGATGTGCAAACTCAGACAGATATACAGGGTTTTCCATCCCAAATAAAAATGGATGAGATGGGTGTGCATTCCCCACTGAATGCTAAGAAATCCACTGTATCGGATGAAGATACAGCTAGTCCGATTCAAACGGTAGCCGGTAAAGACTTCTCAAACCCATTGATGGTTGTCACTTTGCCAAAAAGTGAAAAACATGAAGGTTCATCTTCTAGAAGAAGGTTACCACTTTCATTTAACCAGACTATTAGACAAAAAATTAAAAAATTCCAAAAAAATAAAAACCTAGAATCCCTTATAACCCAAACCGTATAAAAATTACTTAAACAAAAACAAGAAAAAGATAAACATATAAACCCAAGCCCAATACAAAGCCCAAGAGAGGATTCCGTTTCAAGCCCAAATAACTCAGATAATATTTCAGACTCAATGCAATTTTCTCAAGACCCAAATGATGATGACTCCGGTATGAGTTTTGATTCAATTGCATTACATAATTTAGACACTTAAATATATATATATATATATATATATATATATATATATATATATATATTATTATTATTATTATTATTATTATTATAGTTTTAAAGAGGAATGCCTCTTTTGTCAAAAAATGTGAGTCCCACTTTAGTCACTACCACACATGTGGAAAAACTGTTGGGACGCGTCTTTACTTTAAAAGTAAAAATAACGTATAGGTAAGAGATAAGAGATAAGTATTGACAATGCAAGAAAAGGAACATTATTTCACGTGACATGGGGCCCAGATGTGTACCCGGCTGAGATGATAAGATTCCTTTTTCATTTGAAATCCGAAGTTTGAAGTCCGAAGACCTCTATAAAAGCAAGTATCATCAAGACAAGAAAAGGCAGAAGGCGAAAAAAGGCTAAGACAACCACAACAAAAACTCTCTCAAAATCCTCAAAAGACCCCCTTTCCTCTTTAAAATTATCTTCTAAAAGATTGTAGTAAAGATTTCAGTTCTTTATTCTAAAAGTTTGTTTTAAAAGTTTGGAAGCTTTCCGGGTTTCCCGAAAGGGAAACTTCACTCTGTTCTAAATAATGTAAGTCTTCATATTTAAGTTTCTAGTAAACTTCCCATATATGTAAATTATGTGTGTTTATAAAATGTTAATTATTTGATACAACTCATGTAAATTTATGAATTTATGAATATCATCATGAATCTATATTACTTAGTATATGGTTAGTCTCTTAGCTTCTTAAAACTATCGATGGATTAACCTATAAATTCCTAAGACATTGTCAGCTTAAATGTTCTGAGAAAAGAACTATGAATAACCAAATCCGGGGTGTGGTTAAAGAAGATTACTCTTAAGAACAAAGGCTAAGAGAAAGAGATGAACAGTAATAATAGATTCATGAATGGACAGAGTCCATAAAAAAAAAAAAAGTTAAAACTAGAACCTAATATGATAATTACATTATAGAACAAGAGATTGAAGGAGTACTGAGTAGGATTGTACAACAATAAAAGTTTAACGAATTTATTGAAAAAACACCAATTTTATTGAAACATCAGCTTAATTTTACACTTTATATATATATATATATATATATATATATATATATATATAAAGTGTAAAATTAGGTGTAAGGCCTAACTCACACCGTCCATGCCTTATAAGGAGTCCACTCATCTCATTAACCAGTGATGTGAGACTTTTGTTATTTTTTGATAAAAAGAGATAAACAGAATATATATTTTTATTCTAACTACATAATATAATTTTCTGACGAAGTCGATCGACACATCTTAACTTCATGTAGCTCCGACACTAACTCTAACTTGTATTCCCCCAAAATATTTTGTCATGATAAGAAAATACACAATTAAAATAAATAATCATTGTATAAAGAAAACACACATAGTTTGTACTTCAGTATTTTTTACTAAACAACTTCTATTTGGATGAAATGATGGAGTTCAAGCTATAGAAGCATCTAATGATGCTTGCATTAGGGTATACGATATACATGACTACATGACATGTCTTATATATAAATATAAGATGCTTTAAGCCTAATTGTTCTTCTCATAAAATCTGAGTCATGTTTCATTTTCAAAGTTGTTTGAAAAGAAAATAGACAGTTAGAAACAAATTAGTTGAAGGAAATTATCATTATACTTATTGCACTTGTATTCCTTGTGGAACCAAACATGTATAATAGAAAAGTGAGATTTGTGAATTTTAGTCCCAAAAAGAATAGATTGAAAATAGCGTAAGGGAAAAAAATTAAGCTGACTTAAGAATTATACAAAACTTAGGATTAGTATTTATGGTAACTTAGTTTAAATTTGAAAAGAAAGAACGAATTTGAGTAGGAATAAAATGCACACTAATATTTGTGGTTGTAGTGATTTTGTCTTTATAAAGAGTTTTGATCTTCCAACACTTCAAGTAAGTTGTTTCTTTTCTTTTCCTGTTGTTTTGGAATTCTTTAGTTTAATCTCCTTGCTGTAATTTTCTTTTCTTTACGTAATTCGTTAATTTTCTAGTAGAATTTTACTATATGCTTTGATAAGATTCGTAGAATTTTAAACCGGTCTCTAGTAACTGAACCAATTGGGTTAATTTTTCTTGAACTGAACTTGAAACCAGTGTCCCAAACCCCGGACCATATTACATGTTTCGAGTTGGACGGGTCAAGATGAGCTCAATTAAACTTCTTTCTATGACAGTAATTTGTCTCCAAATATGTGTTTCCTTTTGCTGTATCTTCTTTATTTTGTTAGATTCCTATATTCATAATGCCTTGTCTAGCTAAATGTCAATAATCATGTAATCTAAAATTAAGGTTTTTAGTTGTCCATACTTTATAATTGTATATTCTAGATGTCTGTGTTAGCTGAAACGATGAGTTCGACAAAGATGTTAGGCAAGAAGAAAGCTCATGAGATGCCGATACTAAATCTCTCTCCACATTTAAGCGCTTAAAAGTTGATGCTACTCGCAATTTTTCTGAAAATTGTGGTTCATTTGTTTGTCAACACAATGGAACCAGAGAGATCAACCCGGAATTGCCATCCACTACCAAGACTGTAATATTCGAGACCACAAGGAATTTTCGTGAGAATTGTGGTCCATATGTTTGTGACAACAATAAAACCAGAGAGATCAACCCGGAATTTCTATCCAATACCAAGCCTATGAGATCCGATACTAGGAAGAATTTTCCTGAGAATTGTGGTCCGTTTGTTCGTGAAAATAACATAACCAGAAAGGTCTACCCGGAATTTCCATCCAATACCAAGCTTGTAAAAGTAGACTTTAGGAAGAGTTCTCCTGAGAATTGTGTTAGTCAAAAGAAGAAAGGAAGTGATACTCAATGCTCTGTTGATGGTGAGAGCAAAAGTTTTTCTGAAGATATGGCTGATCCAAGTAATTTTGAGGCAACTAGTTCACATGGTGGTTCAAGTCATTTAAATACCTCATGTCGACCTACTAATGGAAACCAACCTTTGAAATTGAAAGAAGAAAATCTTATTTGTGATGAATCTACTCAACAACATGAAGTATTGGTTAGTCACGCTCTCCAAAATACATGTTTTGATTTATAATAGATGAGCCTATTGAAAATGCTCCAGAATTGCCTCGTATTATTTAACAATAAAATATAATCAATGCTCGAAATAAACCTAGTAAGGAAATAAGCCAGAGAGTTCACCATTAAGAAGTTTCTGACGATGAGTCCAGGAGTAGGGTAGATAATGAGGAAATTTTTATTTTAACATGCTCCAAATGGAACTCACTAAGATCAGGTCTCAAGAACCAAAGTACTGATGGTAAGAAACGTGGCAAGGAGGGCGAAATCATACACAAGTGCTTAGATATTTTAGAAGATGTTGTTGATTTAAAGCGCCATTGCCCGATATCATACGTCCTTAGCCGCACAATGAACTGATCAAAGGCAAGTATTTTGCTTATAAGGATTGGGATCAATATGAATCTGTGGTCATGAAGAAGCAAATGGATCTCGGAGTTTCTCAACAAGATTTAAGGAATTCTGCTGTCATTTGTGATGTTTCTTGTCATGGATTGACAACTGAATATGAACATATTGATAAAGTAAAAGAAGTTAGAGAGACTCTAAAACGTTTTGATGACGTATATACAAAACTTTTGCGAGAATATAAAAGCAGAGAAACCTAACTTTTGTGATAAGATAAAGCAGAGAAACCTGAAGGACTATCCAAAAGAAATATCCATATAGAGGTAGCATTGACTTTAAAAAATCACAAAAAGTGGGTAAATTGTGAGCGGACTTTTGGACATATTCCTAGAGTTGAAATTGGGGATCAATTTTGGGTTCAGGGCAGAACTAGTTACGATTGGTTACATAACAATTTCGGTTCAGGGAAGAAGTAGTTACGATTGGTTACATCACCAATTTATGAATGATATCAGGTATGTGAATATTTGCAAAAAATATGTTGCAACAACCATTGTTGATTTTGGACGATACAATAACGAAGCCATATCTTCTGAAGCATTCATTAATGTAGGTCAAGGCAGAAATCCAAAAGTATCTGTTAATGCGAGAGTTTAAGATAAAAGCTTAAACGGGGTAATATTGCCTTGAATAATTCCATGGACATGTAATGTCCGGTTAGGGTTATTTGTGATCCAAAAAGAGTGAATGCTAAAACAAGTGATATAAGATACATTTACAATGGGCTCTACATAGTGAAATAGTGTTGGGAAGAAATAGCTCAACTGGAAAATATGTTTTCAACTTTGAAATAAAAATAAATCTTGGCTAACCAAAACATAATCGTGAAGTAGTGTCACAACCAACAGGTTTAGTCAATGTGAATCATTTTCATGTTAAAAAGGCAACAAAATTAATTATGCAGGCGGAGTTTGTTGTGGACTATGTGTTCGGTTTTAAAGGTGTAAACAGGAAATGAAGGGTTGTGACTCTCCTGAAGGGTTTTCACTTTGCCAGAGGGTTGTGACCTTTAAGAAAGGTTATGACCTTTATAAAGGGTTGTGACCGTTTGAAAGGTTGTGCCTTTTCCAATATGTTGTGACCTTTATAGAAGGTTGTCTTATTTACTAATAGTTGTGAACTTTACCCTTTATTGGCTATAAATAGAGAGGTTGTCTCTCATTTTCCAGAATTGAATTCTTCCCTTCTTTTATAAACATATCTTACAAAACAAAATCAATCGATCGTGTCTGTATGTGTGATTCGTTGATGTCGTTTTATATTAGTTGAAATTATTGAAGTTTGAGGTACCGCAACTTCTTTAATGGTTAATTTGTTTTACTTGGGAGGAATTAATTTGTAATCTCGGGTACTTGAGGGGACTAAAATTTTTAAGGACACACAGTGGATTCTGTGGACTCGAATAGTTCTTTGTGTTTTTTCTTTTTCTCTTTTATTTCTTCTGGTTTGCTAATTTTAATACATGAGATAACACTATGATGTCACACAAGGAAAAGAGAAGATACTGATTCATGCTGTCAATGCAATAGATGATGAGAGACTCCCATCATTTACCTACATAACCAACATACATAATCAAGATTGGTATTACATCTCTAGGCCTCAGGGTTGAAATTGCACAAGTGGATGCTCTTCCGAGCAATGCTCTTGTGCTTCTAGGAATGGAGGTAAGATTCCATTCAATACAAGAGGCTCTATTTTTAGAACACAACCTCTTGTTTATGAGTGTGGCCCTTCTTGCAAATGCCCCCTTCTTGCAAATGCCCCCTTCTTGCAAAAATTGAGTTAGCCAACATGGTCCTCAATACTAATGTAAGGTCAAAAATACATATTGTTAATCATTATATGTCTCATATTTGTTGTTTATACATATCCTTTTTTAGCATGAATTTTACAGAATGTACTAAATAACATATTTTATTTGTAGGATTAAATTGGTGGAAAAAGAAAAAAGTTTGGAGCTAAAACGAATTAATTATGAAAGGTTGAAGAAGAAAATCAAGCAGACAACTTAATGGATTAACTTAAATATAATAATATTATTTTATATGCAGCTGAATGGAACTTGAATTGGAATTAAAGTTTGCCAAAGCCCTTGTTCTAGGGCTGTAGCAAGTCGTCAATACTTTTTAGTGTTCTTTTCTTCTTGTTGTTTTCTTAGAGATTAGTAGCTAAAAACCTTGTTCTGGGGTTGTAGCTACGGATTGAATGCTGATTATTAATGTCATTTTGAATTAATTTTTGGTAGTCATTATTAGTTAATTGTGTATTATGTTTTAGTATTTCATTGCTGATCACCATGAGATACATCTATTGTCTAATCTTTAAATAGAGAGAGAAGAGGTTAGATAGACTAGAGAATATAGAGAGATCGATCGACCCATTAGATTGAAGTGATTAATGTTTAGGAGTGACACTCGGACGAACAACTTGCTTGTTTATGAAATAGGATGAAATATAAATGTTCGCTAATTAGTTTAATTATCCCCGCTTAGTGTACTTAGATATCTAATTGAAGTGGGCTCTCTTAAGTGAATAATTGGATTAGTATAATTTAGTAAAACTAGTTAATTCGCAAGTTCTTTGGCATCGATAATGTGGTTCTTTTAAGAGCCACTATATTACTTGCGTGTGCAATTGGGAGCAACAAGTTTTTGCGATGCTGCCGGGGACTTAAAAATTAAAAATTCTTCTAGTTTATACTTTTCTTTTGTTTTATCTATTTTTATTTTATTTTAGTTAGTTTTTTCTAAATAATATATTATTTTTTCTTTTTTCTTTGAATAATTTGGTACTCTTACTGATATGAATGATTGGGATAAATTGTTGTTAGGTGATGAATGTCCTTTAAGTCATATATGTGGTCGTCACTATATTCATTGGAATGGTTGTCGTAGAACTTATTCTCTTCCTCTGAACCCCTATTATGATTCTTCTATTATTTATGATGTTGGTAGGGGCGATGAAGCAAATAATGCAGAACAAGAGGCGCATGAATGTACAGACATATTGGAAAAGGTTAATTCAAAAATCACCGAATAGATATTTGAATGCACAGAAGGGTAGAAAGAAATCGTGGAACTAGAATATAAGCTTGATGTTCTTCAATCAAAAATTTCAATCCGAGCTGATTTAAAAGAGATTGGGGCCTAAAAAGGATAAAGTTCTGGAGAAAAAAAGATAGTGAGCCAATATTGGATACATAGACGAATTCAATTTATAAATATTGAAGAGTCTATATGTGATGAAATAACATACTTGACAACCCATCTGATTGAAGAAAGAGTTAAGCTCACACAACATAGCGATCAATTTTGCTCACATATTCATTACTTAGAGAATCACTTGAACAAAAATATTGAGGCGTTCCAATTGTTGTGGTTTATGACCAACTTGTGGAGCAAAAAAAGGAACTTCGACCATTAAACTACACCTTATTCCTTAATATCGATGTTGAGAAAGAGCGCAAAAGTGAGAATGTTGTAAATAATGTCGCTTTGGAGTTGAGACAATTTGAATCCCATTCAAAACACTTTTCCATAAAATTTGAACTAATGGATAAGTGTATTGATGAGAAACAGGGATCCTACATTCTAAAGTTTTTTAGTCCACGTAAGCAAAACAACATTACTCACTTTAGGGCCAAGTAGTGCAAGATGCGATATAAATTACTTGGTTCCTTTATCTTTATACCACCCTATTTGACAGGAGTAGAAAAATTAGTGTAACGACCTGTTTAGTCATTTTGAGCAGTAGATTTTAGTTCTGGAAAACTGGCTGAGACGACGGATACCACAACGGACCGTCATGGGCACGACGGACCGTCGAGGGTGTCTCGTTCCAAAACACTTAGAATTCTGAAATTTGAGTACTAAAATCGACTCTCTGTAATCTGTGACGGACCTGCAGGACGGGCCGTCACAGGTACGACGAACCGTCGTGAGGCCCCGTTTCAAAACACTTCAACTCTTGAGAATTTGGTACAGGGAACGATTCTCTGAACGTCGTGACGGAAGTGCAGGACGGACCGTCACAGGCGTGACGGACCGTCACAGGCATGACGGACCGTCACAGACTCCTTAGTGAGAAATAGAAATTCTAATCTTTGCGACGACCTGCATGACGGACCGTCGCAGGCACGATGGGCCGTCACAGGTTGCGTAATCCCAGTCGGAGTTGGATTTCTGGTTAAGTTTTAAAGGGGCGTTTTGGACTATTCCTGCTATAATTATATATTTCGTGGGTTTATATTAACAACTCAATTTCTTGGGGGATAAAATAGGTAACTTTGAGTTAATTAGTGGGGTATTATTGTCATCTTTCACACTTAATTATATGTTAATTAGGGTAAAAGAAAGAGGATTTGAATAAGAAAAAGAGAAAGAACAGAGAGAGAGAGAGAGGTCGATCGAAGAGGAAGAAAACACAAAGCTTGGGAATTTGCTTGTTTGAATTCAATTCTTCGGTGGAGGTAGGTTATGGTTTTTATACTATCTCTTAGTAAACTCTTAATAGCGAATGATATGTGTTGGTAGTATTATAAAGTCTTCTACATGCTTAATTGTATGCTTGCATGAATATGATTATGTGATTGTGATAAACCAAGCATGATGAAACTATTGAATCCCAAATCTTGAAAGAAACTCTAATCTACGTTATTAATGATGATGCCTTGGTATAAAAGAAGGCTTGATGAATTAAAGTAATGGGATTGATGCTGCCTTGGTATAGAGAAGGCTTGATGAATTGATAGAATGAGATTAGTGGATCGGAGTGTCACGTTCCGACACATAGTATTAGTGGATCGCAGTGTCACATTCCGACACATAGTATTAAGGGATCGGGTGTCACGAACCGACACGTAGAATTAGGGGATCAGAGTGTCACGTTCCGACACATAGTATTAGTGGATCGGAGTGTCACGTTCCGACATATAGTATTAAGGGATCGGGTATCACGAACCGACACATAGAATTAGGGGATCGGAGTGTCACGTACCGACACATATTATTAGGGGATCGGGTGTCACGAACCGACACGTAGAATTAGGGGATCGGAGTGTCACGTACCGACACATAGTAGTAGGGGATCGGAGTGTCACGTACCGACACAAGAGGAAGAAAGATAATGAATCTTGAAAGATAATGTTAATATACTCAACATAATGAACTTAATTCCCAAATGAGTATGGTATTGAGGCTTGAGCCCTCATGGATGAACTTAATGGTACTTATTGATGACTATAGTACTTGTTGTTGCTACATGTTGAGTTTTATAGTTGATTTATGATATTAACTGATATATACTGTTTTCTATTTTGAGTTGGCCGATGATATCTACTCAGTACCCGTGGTTTGTACTGACCCCTACTTTTATGTTTTCTTCTTTGTTATTTGTGGAGTGCAGCAAACGTGCCGTCGTCTTCAACTCAACAGTAAATCTAGCCAGTCTTCACTACATCGGAAATTCAGGGTGAGCTAATGCGTCTAGCTTGGACTGGATCTTCTTCTTCAAGCCTTGATGCCTTGAACTTCCGGCATGGACTAGCTTTTATTTGTTTTAGCTTCTTAGACATTTTTAGTTTAGTAATTTGATCATAGATGTTCTTGTGATGATGACTTCCAGATTTTGGGGAATAATAGTTGTTGAATTTTACTAGTTATTGAATTGGTTTTTATTAATAAGTTAAGTCTTCCGCATTATTTTCTGTGGTTATACATTGAAATGTTAAGGTTTAGATTGGTTGGTTCGCTTACATAGGAGGGTAAATGTGGGTGCCAGTCGCGGCCCCGATTTGGGTCGTGACAACCATACTCCACGCATTTATAACCTTCATGCATGCATAATTCCATATCTTTAGGATACTAGGCTATTTACATGTCTATAAGCATAGAGATCATCACATAACGACATTTACATTTATCATCATACACATACATAATATTATCCTCTTAAGGTCTCCATCAAGGTAAACTAGTGCAAGACATAGAGATAGTACCATACCCCTACCTAAGTCTAGTTAACCCTTCAAGTCGCCTTAGTTAGTTTATACATCATCCAATAATGACAAGTATAACCTTCACACATACTCAAATAAACCATAAAACAAAAATAAGCATTTTAAACTCACCATTTATCCATCAAGCATAGATCAATATCATCCAAGCAATCATATCTAAAAGACTACAAAACAACAAAACATAAGAGGGAGATCTTATAGAGTTATGTTCTATGGCACGACATGAGAATGATGAAGAAGAGAAACTCTATTGTCCTATATCCTCTCGTACCATTTGATACGTCGCGACTAACCACCTATGACACAAGACTGTACTAGACATGGCAATATGAGACTTCTTGGACCCTAAACAACTTTTAAAAACCTCGTGCTCTGATACAAAGTTTGTCACATCCGGGGAACACCCACAAGAAGTAACACGACGTACTTGACCTCTTAGAGGTCTTATTCATACCCATAGTTATCATTCATCACATATACATAGTTAATTTAGGGTAAAATTTAAAAATCTTCATAGCACCTCAAATGCTAGAAAATTTACTTCGTATATATATGAAATATAAGTCATAATACATATGTAGACTCTAAGTATCTTTTAAAACTTTGACGCAATAATTTTTGAGTAAATTAAGGACATGGACCTTATGACATAATAAAAAACTATACATGTTTAATAGACTTCACAATAAGTACACATGAGGACATCTTTGGACTTAAGGATTCCTATCCTTGAGCTTGGAAAATCACTTATCAAGCTCTTCACCCTTCAAGACATCCTTTAAGAATCCATAACCCACACTTTGTGCAAAATGTACAGAAGAATGAGATTACCACAAGAATGTACTAAGTATGGCAACCATGCAAAAACATACATTTAAAAGGGACATTTTCTATGAAATCATACTTAATGACATTTTGAATAAATCATCATAAAATCCTTATCAAAAGTATATATATCATTTTCATACTTCATCGACACACAATCAAAGGCCAGAAATCATAAAAAGCACTTATAGAATTTAAGTCCTATTTGTGGTCACTTTACAATGAGCTCATTCCTCTTTACAATGAACTATTTCTCTTAATTCATCAGTCTCCCAAGTAATCCTTTAGGGATACTTGGTTCAATGTATCATCTTAGTACCACAAGGAAAAATCATACATATCCTCTACACAATAAAACACATACCATCATCAATGTATAATACCGTATAGACATAGTTAAGTCAAGTCCTTCATCATATAGTCAACAAGATCAACATCATGCATAAAGACACATATCATGCACATCTTCAAAACAAGTAGACAAATACTACAATGTCATGCATAAAGAATACATATATTGACATGCATTAAAACACCTTCCTAGAACTTCCTAAGGAGCTACTTGTGCAAAGTCTAGATGGTTTCATTACTTCCACCTATCCAAAGTAACCTCCCTTAGGTCATTCTATTTAGTAACCTAGTCATTGAAATTCCATTATTCATTTTACTTTAGGGAAACTATATCCTTAACCGACATAGACCATGTGATGTTAAACATGGAATCTGGTGTCATAAAACCCCAAAATAATAAAGGGTACCGTACCGGCCAAAGTAGAACCACATGAGACAAGCTTTCTAAGTGGAATCCACTAGCTAGTATCCTATGGTGGCCACATAGTTATGAAACTTGGTGGTACATATGAAAACCCTCTTTATGCCAAGATTTGGAATTATAGTTATTAACATAAGGAAACCCTATTTATGCCCATTGAGGCATTGTGGTTATCCACTTCATGAGATTTATGGCGACCTACCTTCCTACAATGGAAAGGGACGCACAGTCATATTCACTTTTACTCGGTGCTAAGCTAAGTTCCCTTTATTGAAAACCTTTGTTATATTTGTACTTTATTAATCGTAAGTTTAGGAGAGTTATCTCCTTAAACACTTATCTCATATGTCATAGATGGAAGTTCATCAACCTAAATCATGTGAAGAATCCATTCACATTAACGTAGCATATTTAAAGAATCGTCTAGTTTATGGTACACATGAATACATCATTTTAAGGCCCCTCTCTTGACAAGATCTTCATACATGTATGTGTATACATATATGTGAGAAAACCTTTCACTTAACACATTAAGTCACACAAGTTCATATAAATCAATGCATGAGTCTATAGGCATAACTATATGAGCAATCATTTCATATAAACGCACGAAGAAACTATGCACATTCATACTTCATCCTTTCATCCTTTCATTAACATTATATTCATAACATGTTCACATATTCATCTTCATATACATAGAAACCAAACCTAGGAACTCTCTTATAAAGATACACATGTGTAATGTATAGACAAGGTCTCATACCCTTGACCATAATAGTACACCTATGAAGTGAATCTAGTAAGGAATACATAACATACTTCACATACATATATTTTACATGCATAGTAGTGGACACTAGTGAATATGAGAACTACATTTCATTTAGACAGAATGAGCTATACTACATGAAACATGCATGTAAGTGAGAGTGTGTGTACATTGGTCAACTTAATCACATAATGGCTATAAATTACTCCTTTAGGAAGCCACCCCTTTAGAACACATCATATATCAAAGAATATATCATAGAACACATAATATCATAGGAGGCAAGAAAATATAAATATTATACCCAAGGCTCCTAACTCTAGCTATTTACACTTTCATATAATCACTTATAACGTTTTGAGAAAGAACCTAGGATTAGATTGGAAGATTGAAAACTTGATTATAAGATTTTTCTGAAAATCATTGAGAATGGCTCTCTATATGAAAATATAACTAGAGATGAAGATCAACATACCTTTGATTAGTTGAAAACCTCTTAAAATGGATGATTCATCAATAGAAAACCCAGCTTGAGTCTGTTCTTGAGCTTCACCAACAATGGTGGTTTCTAGAGATAGTACTTTTTGGAGTGAAAGGTTCCGATCTTTTGAGAGGATTCTAGAATGGGGTGATCACATTTTTGATAACTTATATACACCCAGATATAGCTAAATAAACCTATTATAGTCAAGTTAGGATGTGGGGTGAATTTCCCATTCTCCCCTTTAATTTGCAGCACGCAGGCTGCAAGTTACAGGCGACCCGCGACGAAGGCAGTTATGGGGCGTCACAGCCATGATGGACCATCACAGGCCTCCGTCGTTGGGTCTATCAATGGACACTTCCTAGTCAGTGTCTTAGGCAGCTTCGGGTCCTTCTTTTGGGCCCTCTTATGGGGCCCTTTAGAAGTCGTACCCTGACGTTTACAATGTGATTATGAACTTTAAAAGTTATAGAGCTTCCACATAAATTTCATCCAAAACAAACACCTATAAGACGTCCAAACAACATTGGCCGCAACATTACATACACTGAACGTCTTAGGGGCTATCTTTCAAACGCCTAGGACGTTTGACCTCCAAAAATCACGAACTTCATATAAAAATAGTAAAAGCCATTTTAAACAATATTAAAACTTATTAGACTCATTTAAAAAAGATATAGGCATGCATAGACACATGAGGCACATAAGCGACTAGTCATCGAACTTCTTCGTCGTCCATTGACGTTCGACTTCTAAATCACATTAAACTTTGCACACATCCTCTAAACCATATAATAAGACATTTTAGAACATTATAACATCATGAAATACCTATATACACAAAGAATCGCAAATTAGGCATCTAGGTGACTTAGTCATCGAACGTCTAAGTCGTCCCTTAACGTTTGACTTAAAATACCTCTAATATTTTAGCTACTGACTATATACTATATTTTAAGAATATTTAAAAAATTAGAACTTTAAGAAAAACATGTTAGGACCTAGATACCATATCTCATTTTAGGGGTCTTACAATATCCCCCACTTGGTAACATTCGTCCTTGAATGAAACTTAGAGCTCTTTAATCACAACCAAGACTTCAATTCATATAACAGCAGTTCGTAACATTAATAACATCATCAAGTAATTTTACCACTCACTTCACACAAGGAAGAAAAATCATCAGTCACTCACTTTTTAATGCATCAAACACAAAGGTCCTTTTAATGGTAATAGGAGAACATCGTTCTCCTAGTCATAACATGGTCATTACATCTAAATTTATTACAAGAAAATCATGAAAAGCTACTCATAGGAAGATCATAACCCATACTCAAAGTTACTTAAGAACTCATACTTCAATGAACATAAACATGAGTTAGTTAAATCACAAATATCTTCATTAGTTAGACCTAGTGCCATAAAGGTCATACTCAATCATACCATACTTAGTGGTGTCCATGAAGGAATGTCTTTCTCCTCAACACACTTACATGTATCATGAGTTTCACACCTTAGCAAGTAGAAGATCAATTTCCTCTTAAAGTGATAAATTCTCAACTTTAAACCAAGAAATGCTCACGGTTCCTTCCTACTGAAGTCTACGTGGCAAGTCACACCAAGTACATCACAAAAATATAGGAAAAAATTCCACAAATTTCTTTTCTTAACATAATACTGACCCTTGTAGTAAGCCTCATTTTGAAAAAATAACACAATTTATAGGCACACATATGGACACTTTGCTAAACATACTTTTACTTTTCACGATTGAGACTACAATTATGCATTCCAAATCATAAATGTCACTTAGTTTTCAAGAGACTCAACATAATTCATTTTTAAAGAGACTCAACTTTTCATTTTAAGGATAAATATTTTATCTCACAAGTGACTATTACCATGCTTCTTATCTCATCTCATAGTTAAATTCACAATTAGAATATCAAAAAGCAAGTCAATATGAGAAAACATAAACTTTATCAAAATTTCCTTTCATTCTCTTTTGAAAATTCACAATGTCTCAAAGATGATGTCAATCAATTCATACCAATCATATACAGGTCATGCAATTCACACTTTATGCAAGTCTATATTAATGAACAAACTCACTAAGAATTAATTATATTCCAATTAAAGTAAAAATAGAAGGACAATGTAGAAAATTTCTACAACCTCACTACTCAACACCATCCCCCACTTAGTGTAGACCCAATTAAGAGAAACCTAACCTAACCTGTAGAGGATCTAATTTACACAACCTTCATTTTAATCATGTAAAGTGATTATAAATTTAGAGGTTATTTTTCATAAATTCAATTCAGCTATACTAAGGCATTCTAAACCTTATCATTTTAGGTAAATCATCCTCAACTATCATATTTTATCATTGTATTCAATTCACATAAGGTCTTCCTACAATGCAATAGACACTAAGGTCATACATCATAGGACAAAAACAAAAAGGAAGTTCATAAAACAATAAGAAGTTTAGACACAACTCCACGACTCATCATGTCATAAGATTCTCATTCTTTATTTCCAAATATCAAAACTTCTCTTTTTCAAATTCATTATCATGTTCTTATACATCAATTCTAAACATATTTCAACCATATTCAGTCAAAGGACAATTTGGTTTGTTTTCCAAACATGTTACAATAAGTTGCCTAGGCTTTATAGTGTGCATGCTTAAAAATATCCAAAATTGCAACATTTAGACAATTGAGAGGACAAGCATGTAAGTATAAGATACTAAGCTTTACCGACTCATCCATCATAAGTATGCATACTATCATTAAGAATAGGATAAAGTTTCTACAAGGGACTCCAATTTACATTAGCAACTTATCAAGCATCCCTTATATACAAAAGAAGACAATTCACACCTTTAATCACATACATTCATAGGATGCATGCTTCCACATGTAGTTATTAAACATTCCAAGTTCAAATCCTTGTATTTGGTACCATCATACAAAACCATATAGGAGTACAACAATCTAAGAGAATTAACATTCATCACCACAACTTCTAGCATGCTTTAGCTATATCATGACATATATTATTCGACATATCTTGCTATTTGACATAGATTTCATATATTACCATAATTTGTTACACATCATCAAATAAGAGATATTTCATACATCGTACGGTAAGATAACCAATCATAATCCCCATAGAGTTAACATGTGAAATGATCAAGTAAAGCCCCATAGCCCTATTAAATTAAGTAACCCAACAGGAACTACAAAATAGCACCATACTCCACGCATCTATAACCTTCATGCATGCATAATTCCATATCTTTAGGATACCAGGCTATTTACATGTCTATAAGCATAGAGATCATCACATAAAGACATTTACATTTATCATCATACACATACATAATATTATCCACTTAAGGTCTCCATCAAGGTAAACTAGTGCAAGACATAGATATAGTACCATACCCCTACCTAAGTCTAGTTAACCCTTCAAGTCGCCTTAGTTAGTTTATACATCATCAAATAATGACATGTATAACCTTCACACATACTCAAATAAACCATAAAAAAATAAGCATTTTAAACTCACCATTTGTCCCTCAAGCATAGATCAATATCATCCAAGCAATCATATCTAAAAGACTACCAAACAAGAAAACATAAGAGGGAGATCTTATAGAGTTATGTTCTATGGCACGACATGAGAATGATGAAGAAGAGAAACTCTATTGTCCTATATCCTCTCATACCATTTGATACGTCGCGACTAACCACCTATGACACAAGAAGAGAAACTCTGATGTGTCTACATGGGATGTTTCTATTTTTTACCATTTGCAAGTAGAAAACATTCCATCCGAGTAGGTTAAAACATCGCATTCCATGCTTTGCTACCATAGTCTATGTCAGTTTCTGCCTATTCTCATCTTATGTGATACCTACTAGTATTTGATAAGTCTATGAAGTTTAGGTGGTGGTATGGGGCGCTACCTAGACATTTTACCCTTAGGCTTTGAAGATATTAGTTAGAGTCCCTATTTATACTCTAAGACCATTACTTGAATGTCCTCTATGTAATGAATGTCTCTTAATGAACTAATGAAATAATAAATTATGTCAGAAAGAATTTAAATGAATGACTACCTAATATAGAGAGACTTAAGGATTCCTTAGTGAAAGTGTGAAGGGGGCATAAGGGATGACCTGTTCATGTCTTATCTATGGATGTTTTGAGAACGACTCTAGTTAGGGAAGTTGGTTGATACTTTAGGCATTATATGAACCTACGAAGTATTAAGAATTTTTTAGGTAACCTTGAAGAGGGTGCATGGGTGTTCTCTTCTAGGATTACTTAAGTAAGTCTTTTGGTATCCTTGAAGACATATTTGGTGTATTATAAATTTATGTGTCTCATTATACGTAGCCTTGAGAATCATTTAGGCATGCTTATAGAGGGTGCATGGTAGGTCTCTCTTCGTCTCACTTAAGTGATTCTTAAGATAGCTTTTAATGAGAAGATTACATGATAGAAGGAGTCCAAAGTGAAGTTGAGAGACTTCCCTGTCACAGTGAAGGACCTTACTGTAAGTGTGAATAAGCTCACTTTAAAGTGGTCTCTAAAAATGAGATAAACTACTTAAGTGTTATATTATGTATTTCTAAGGTGTTGAATGTTGTTATTATGCTATGATAATGATGCTTAAATCAAAAGATGTATATTTCCAATAAATGTTCTTTGTTATGATTTTTATGCATTATGCCATATATAGTACATATGTTTGTACTAATTCCATACATATTTCTATCTCTTTAGTGGTTGGTAGGTGAAGATAATTGGGAATCAAGTATTGTATTATAGCATCATTAAAGTAATGTTGAAGTATGTCCTCTCTTAATTGGAGGGCATAGTTATCTTAGGTTTCTTTTTTATTGAAGTATTGTAATAGATTTAGTATTTATATATTTTGTTGTATGGGTCGTGTGCCAAGTATTATTGTGTAAAAGATTTCATGAGATTTAACCTTAATATTTCCTATGATTTCTTTATAAAGATGTTATTAAATATATTCTAATGTTTTATGAAAATTATAAATTCTGCACTACTTTTCTTTATGTATATTCAATGAACCATACAAAAGATCTTATAGAACATCTGCAAGAGGTAAGTATGCCGGCTGCACTCCGATAGTGTATATCTTCGAAGGTGTGGTCTAGGGATGTGAAATACTTGGTATCAGAGCATATGAGATAAAAGTAGTATTAGGAATTAAAAAGTCTCATTATGTCACGTCTAGTAGAATCTCGACCATCGTTGTGAGTTGCGATACACCTATGGGGGAGAGGATATAAGACGATAGAGTTACCCTTCTTTTTTACTCCTATGTCGTGTCGTAGGGTAAATGTTATGAGTATCCTTCTTAATGTATTTCCTTGTTTTTCTAGGAGATGAATACTAGAAGGATGGCCGCTATAAGGTTGGAAGAGGTATGGGTGAATGAGTAAGTTCCTCCTCAAGTGAAGCAAGTTAAGAATGTTCATGATGGTGGACAAGGAATCCAAGGTTCTTAAGGAGATCAAGTGCCTCCCCAAGGGGATCAAGTGCTCATTGTAGAAGAAGGTAATGATGTTCCGGTGGTTGACCGCTCGTAGTTTACTAAAAGAGAGATTAGAATAGTTTTTCTTGCTTTAGCTCGAGCCATGACTACTCAAGCGAATATGAGTATGGAGCCTAGGGTGAATTATGTGGAGAGCACTATGACCTCAAGTTTGAGAGACTTTGTGAGAATGAATCCTCCTATTTTTGTTGGCTCTAAGATGGGAGAGGATCCCAAGACTATATTGATGGTGTGTACAAGGTGTTGAGTTCTATGGGGGTTATTTCTATGGAAAAGGCGCAGTTATCTTTGTATCAATTTTTGGATGTTTCTCAAGTATGTTACACTCAATGGAAAAATATCAAGCCGGTTGAGTCATTTCCTATTGAGTGGGAAGAATATACTAAAGCTTTTCAAGGTAAGTACTTTCCCCGTGAGAGGAGAGATGTGAAGGTAGAGGACTTTATCAATATCAAGCAAGAAAATATAAGTGTTGAAGAGTACTCTTTGAAGTTCTCTATTTTGTCTAGATAAGCACGGTCCTTTATGTCTAACCCTAGGAATGAGATGAGTAGGTTTGTTACTGGTATTGCCGACATTGTGAGAAAAAATTGTTGTACGTCCGTGCTCCGTGATGATATGACTTTATAGAGACTCACGGTGTATGCTCAATATATTGAGGAGTCTAAACATGGAAGAATTCATAGATAGTTGAAGAGGAGTGGGTCTAGTTATCAAAGCTAACCTAGGTTCAAAAAGAAGTTTTTCACTCAAGAAGATTCTAGGGGTGCTCAGTTCAAATTTGAGAAAGGAGGTGTTTCTCAAAGTGGAAAGCTTACATTTGCTACTTGTGGGAAGAGGAACAATGGAGAATATGTGTGGGGGTATCGGGAGTTACTTCTGATGTGGTAAAGATGGACCAAATGTGGAGGATTCTCAAACTTGAGATTGCAACCAAGTCTCTCTAAATGTTTCAAAAGATGATGCTCTAACGAAGACGTATTTCTACGCACTCCTGATTAGAAGAGCAAAACCGGATAAGGGTGATGATGATGATGGTAAGTCCTTGTATTTCTCTCTTTAGTGATATGAGTTGCTTCTAAGTTAGGGAGTATGGTTAGTACATTAGCTAGAAATTTCCTAGATGCTTGTTGCATGTGCATGGTGTTAAGGAGTCTTGTTCAAATTAAATATCATTGATTTCTTGGATTGTATATTTTATGAAGTTATGATTATGTTTTCAAAGGTGTTTAAATGATTTTACCTTTCATATTAGCATGTTTCCATCATAAAATTCCAAAAAGTTGCACTTTTGAAGATTTTGCATAAATGACTGTAATGAAACTGGGTTCCCACTCTAAGAATTTTTGAAATTTGACTAATTCATTGTTTGGTTGAAAATTGTTGTAATGTCATTACAACTCATTTATATGAACATATTAATGAATATAAAATGAGTTTTTCCTATTTGGAATTAAGGATGTGCGTTTTATGGCATGATGAATTTTAATATTTATTCTACTTCTTGTTGTTTTTTTTAATTTCTTGAATATATAAAATTGATGCTTCTTCTATATGTTCGTATTGTATAAGGTGTTATGTGGTATGTTTTTAGCTTCTAGTTGAATCTCTAATCTAGGAAGTGTGCATAGAGTGGAAAGTGTCATTCGAGGAAAAGTGTTGTCCAAGTGGGGGAGATTGTAAGATTAGAAAATTTTATTAGGTGAAATAGATCCTTAAATTGTTTAAATGATGGTATAAGGTATTAAAATGGTTTATAATGTTTTTATGAGGCCGTGTCTAAAGTATTAGAGGAATTGGAAGTCAAACGTCAAGGGACGACTAAAACCTTCGACGACTTAGTCACCTATGTGCCTCATGTGTGTTTATATGTGTTTATGTGTGATTAATGAGTTTATGATCTCTTTAAATAGGTTATTAGAGTTTATAAAGTTTGTGTGTCAAGTTTCGTGATTTTTGGAATTCAAATGTCCAAGAATGTCCATGATGTTCAATGGGTTTGCCTTGAAATGACCTTGTGTGTCTAAGCATGTTTTATCGCGTTTTACGTGTTATTTTTTGATGAAATTTATGTGAGAGATACTAAACTCTTATACGAGAATATTTGGGTTTAAAACGTACGGGTGAAAGTCCCCAAGTACCAACCAAGGGTCCTTGAGGGAGGACCTTCTCAAGAGCGAAGACTTCCCAAAACAGTGCCAAACGATGGAGGCAGTAGACAGTTCGTGGGCTAGTCGATGCCCCATCAATGGGTGTCGTGGCTCAAGAGTTAGGTGTTGGAGAATTAAAAGACAAGTACCATCCTCAATCCCATACCACGGCCCAACAGGACAGTTCGTTGGTTGGAAAACGGGTCGTCGATTGACAGGCATGGGTTGGTCGGTCAATTTTGTAGCTTATTGTAAATGCAAGTGTGAAGTTTTAAATTCACAACACGTCCAAAATAGAAAAAGGGCCGTTAATTAAGGGTACTTTGGGTATTTTACATATGTTTATAAGCCTTTGACACTTAGAAGAATTCATTCTTCAACTTCGAAACCCATATTCCCTAAGAAATTCTCTAGAACTCCATTGAAGCCAAAACTCAAGGAAAATCTTGAATTGGAGATTTGAGTGGTGATTCTTCAACAATTTCATGGATTTCCTCAAATTAAGGTATGTCTTTTGATCATTGAAACTTTATTCATCAAGGAGCCAAAAATTCAAAGAGATTTCTAAAGTTTTCTAAAAGATGAACTTGTCCAATTTTGTGATCTATCCATGGATTCTTGCATTAAAGGTTTTAATGCATTGCATTTTGATTGAATTTTATTTAATTAGATTGTTTCAACATAATTAACCTATGAACGGATGTAATCAATGAACCCTAGTTTTTGACTACCTTATGAGTTAATTCATATGGTCTCAATGCTTGTGAATTTTAGTGTAGTTTTCCATGGGCTATTGAATGATGTAAAAATTGTAATCAATTGATGTATAGGTTTTCTTATAATTATAAATCTATATTTAATTGACCTATATTCATTGTGTATTATGTTTTTTTTATTGAATTGATTATCATGGTCGTGGATAAGGGCCTATTAGTATTGAATTAGATGAGCTAAGGATTGAACTGGAGAGAAAGTATTGGTTGTAGGTTATGCTATTTCTCTTCATTTTATATAATGTAACTCTTGAATTATATTGTGATTGGTATGTTCCACTTATGAAGGCAGTGTGATGTGCATGATGTGGCATTACCTGTGTTACTTTATGTTTTATAAAGATCAAGGTGTTGTCACCACTACATGAAGTAATATTGTGATTTTTGTAGTTTATTTTGTGAAGTATTATCATATCTACCTACATGTTAAGCTATGTAAAAGTATGTTTTCTTCTATTTTTATTTAGTAATCATGTTAGACTTATATTATCTCTTTATGTGTGTAGTCTTAGATATGGTGCATGGTTCTTCCTAAATGATTATTGAGTCGTATGATGACGATATTGATTGTGTTATAGTAGTGTATAGGGTGACCAAAATATGATGAAGGTTATGACTATGTGCTTCTTGTATTTTATATGCTATATGTGATAAAGTGAAGTAATGATGTGTCTTGTTTACGTAGGCTGAAGTCCCTCTTCTTGATATATGGATCATATGTGAATATAAGATGTCCTTACTTAGGGTTCTAAATCCTCTTAGTCTTGAATTTAGTAATGACATGAGACCTTGGATGATGTTAATAAGGTCCTTTAAATAAAACGTTATATCCATTAATAAGGTTATAAATCCTGAAGTCGATATTCGCAATGGTTTCATTCTTTTTATGAATGGTGGACTTAGGGTTCGTTGTCTTGAACGGCTTCATATTATCCTTAGGGAAGTCATTGAGCTATCCTCTTCTCCATGTAAGGCAGCCCTAGGGGACCTCTTTTGTAGGGTGAATTTGTTGGATTATGTACTAGATATAGAATCCTTCGTATGATCCTTTATATGAAGTACTCTATGAGAACAAAGGTTAGCACCAAGTGAGTATGATAAGGCAAGTATCTCTAGTTAAGAATGAGGATAGAGTGCAAACTAAACCCTTCATATTTCTTAACCATGTCTACATGAGATGTTTCTATGTTTTACCATTTGCAAGTAGAAAACCTTCCATCCGAGTAGATTAAAACTCCAGATTCCATGCTTTGCTACAATGGTCTATTTTGGTTATTTCCTATTCTAATATTATGGGATACCTACTAGTATTTGAGAATTCTATGAAGTTTAGGTGGTGGTATGGAACGCTACCTACGCATTTCACCCTTAGGTTTTGAAGAAGTTAGTAAGAGTCCCTTGGTCTTCTCCATGACCATAATTGAATTTTCTCTATGTGATGAAAGTCTCTTAATGAACTAATGAATAATAATTACGTTAAAAAGCATGTAAATGAATGAGTACCTAATCTATAGTGACTTAAGGATAACTTAGTTAATGTGTGAAATGGAATAAGGGATATTTATTCATGTCTTATCTAGGGAAGTATTTAGTATGACTCTAGTAAGGGAAGTAGATTGTTAGTTTAAGCATAATCTAAACCTAGGAAGTCTTAAGGATTGTTTAGGTGACCTTGAGGAGTGTGTATCGATGCTCTGTTCTAGGAGTACTTAAGTAAGTCTTTTGATATCCATGGTAAGGAGAATGTCATATTATACATGTTATGTGTTTTGGTGTATTGTAAATGTATGTGTCTCATTATAAGTAGTAAAAGGATCATTTAGGAAGGCTTAGATAGGGTGTATGGCGGTCTCTCTTTGTCTTGCTTAAGTGAGTCTAAGGATATATTTTTGTGAAAAGACAACATGCTTTAGGCATGTCTAAACCTAGGAAGTCTGAAGCATTAAGAGGGTGTATGGGCGTTCGCTTGTAGGAGTACTATCACATCCAAGTTTACCCCCTAGACGTAACAAGCGTTGTCGCGCTTTTTAAAGACTAAGACTAACCTCTTAGTCTCATATCATTTCATTAATAGGTTGAAGATTTTGGAAAAACTTAAAACATTCTTATTAACATCTACTTGGAGGTTTACTTATACCTCTACATACACATAATATATATTCATATCGAGTATATACAGACCCTTCGTATAAGAAGGTTACATAGACTTCTACTTTTATTGCACATACGTATATATAAAAAAGAAAAGTTGTCTCAAGGATTGTCTCATCTCATACCATCTAATTGATTATCACAATATGGGCATAGACCTACATCAAAAGTAAAGAAGCAACATTTACGCTTATACAACTCCTACACAATAGAAATGGAAAGAAGATAAATGACTCTTAAACTCATTATAATGAAACTTCATAGGCAAGATATCGGCATCATCCTCGAAAAATGAGTACCTACCACTTGGATGAATTGAGATATCCATGTCTTTAACAATGCTGCCTTCCGAACCCTTCAACGAACGGAACCTAAAATGTTTGGGAAAAAGGGAAGAAAATGGGGTTAGTACTCCACATGAACTAAGTATGACACCATATACACATACCACACCAAAACATGCTAAAAAGGACATTTCCTGAAATAATGTCATTTTACCTCTCCAAATGTTTACACACAATTAACAAACTATACAAACTATTTAGACATGCTCAAGAATTCAAATAGACCATATGTATATCAACCTACTTGGACCCATAATCTCATATAACTCTATCACCAATTAATAGTAACATGAATAAGGGTTCATCACATAAATAAATAAGACAATAATTACAATCCTCATAAAGGCAATAAAAGCAATAATTTATAAAAACCCCATAACCTTACTCAATAAAGTAACCCAACAAGAACTATAAATAGCATCATACTTCACATATCATGGTCTTCAACTCACAGGTTTATACCTTAACAACAAAGAGCAATTGCATGTTCATAATCATCATTATTACCATATAGAATCATTTACCTTCCTCATGAGACCTATATATATAATATAATCTTCCTAAAGCTACTATCAAGTCAAACTACTGTGAGGCATAGTTATAGTCGCATACTCCTACCTAAGCTAAGTGAAACCCTTCAAGTCACTTTTGTTAGTTTACACATAATTATTTAATTTTTTTATTTAAGGGAACACTTGCTTCAATCTACATTGACCACTTGAGCTAAATGTGGAATCCGGTGTCATTAAACCCTACACCGAAAGAAGGTGCAATACTTTCCAAGCTAGTACCAAAACATGAAACCTAGCAACAACAAGGATCCACTATCTAGTATTCCTTTAGGGGAAACATAGTTCAAGAACTAGGAGATATAGCTAGGACCCTCTTTATGAACCATCCATTTTAGTCTCCAATCTCAAGAGTAATTTAGTGCTCCAACCATCCCTTTGTATGACAGGACACTACTCAATCTAGTTCACTCGGTGCTAATAAGCGGCCCATTTTGAAATGCCTTTAGGCCTTTAATTATCAATCATAGCTTAATTTATGTCATAGGGTCTACCCCTTGAATTATCATCGTCAATATCTCGATAGGAATCGTATGAGTGTAAGTGCTTTCATTATATTTATAAAGGTGAGGTTAATAAACTACATAGCTTTTCAAAATAGACACAAATGTATACCACCCTTATAACCTTTACATCCTAACAACCTCACAACTATAATAAGACATTTCAATTCAACTTCATACCACCTTATCAATCCTAATACAAGGCACATTCCAAGATAATATTATGACTTACCCACAATTATATCACAATTGGAAGTAAAGATAGAAATTTTAAGACTTACCAAGTCTTACTCATATTTCACCATCAGTATCTTACCATCAACCCATAAATCAACCCAACTAGGGGAGTAACATGATCACGCAATTATAATCAGTAAGATAACAAGGCCCATAGCATCTCTATTACACGAGTCAACACTAGATTATAGCCTAAGACAAGATACATAAGCCAACTTAACTACATATTTCATGCCCTAAATCAAATCTAAATATTTTCCATAATAAGTCCACAATACATCTTAATTTATTCATATTAACACCAAAATAAAGTGATCTAATCAATATCTAACTCATTTTGATAATCACAACACAATATAAGTCAAGATTGAAACCTAGGGTTAGGGGTTGATGATCATGCTCTTCAATTTGTGAATAATCACTAACAACTATCAAAATTAAGTTAAAATACATGTAAATATACTAAAAACAACCTAAATAATACTTAAAAATCAATTCATAAAATCAATTTCGTTACTGAATAAGACCTTTAAGAAAACTCATCTTTTGAAAACTATTTTGAAGTAACCCTTTGAGGCAATAGTCTCAAAGGTGAAGAGATACCATACCTTAATGTTTTGATTGTAATTTTAATATGAATCCTCCCTTATACAACCCCTCATTCACCTCCCAATCTTATCTTCAATGTAGTTTTCCTATTTGAGAGAGAAAGAAGAGAGAAGGAAAAAAGTTTGATTTTTTGAGTAAAATTAGTTTAATTGCGGGTTGGAGATTTTATATGGGTTTAGTTAGTCAATTATCCACCCATTAACCTCTAATAACATAATTATTCAAATGACTTACCACTTAAAATGTTATACAAATTCGACCCCTGAAATACGGAACCCCGATATACGGGTGGTCTGTGAGTCGACGGACCCGTACCCCTCCGTCATGCACTTTGTCGCTGGGTTCAGAGACTTGTGCAGACGGAGGATTCCTCACCATGGCTATGTGTGGGATGACGGAGGCATCAATGGTCCGTCAGTCCACATAGAGGCCGTTGGTTGCCTTATCGATTACCACTGCTCAGGAATTCTTTTCCAAGACTCTCAAGTGTCTTTGATAGTCCTTGGGGAGTCGCACATGGACATTTCGACCGTGAAATATTCCTAACACGTTTGACACATATTTTTATCAATTTCGTATAATTCTAACTCTTAAAAACTAGTCAAACAACTAACATACAATAGCACCCTTGTGTACCACTTTACGGACGTCACAGATGTTTTTGAACGTTTTGGTTCTTAAATACCCTAAGTGACCTAAATTTATTTTATATTGACTAAAAATAGTTCTAAGACCTCATTGTTCCTAGGTTAGGCTTTACCACACATCTTGAAATTTTGAAATGTTACACTATTTCCTCTTAGGAACATTCGTACCCGAATGATACAAAATTCCATTTCATGAAAGGGATAGACTCAAGAATAGAATATCAACCAATATCAATGAAATCAATAAAAGCAAAAGCGATTTAGAGCTTTAATTACCAATAATGAGCATAAATCATCACCTTATGAGGGACCTCCTTTCCATAACAACTATATGACCTCAGCATAACACGTATGACTCCATTCGAATCAATATCAACTTGTCAACATGCTACATAAATTTTTAACAAGACTCACCATATCGACATGAACAACATATTTTAAAACAAGCAAAAACAGAATTTTCACGTTACCTAAAGTCAATGTTACAGTACCTCATAGTAATGTTTTCAAAAATTCAAATCTTGCAAAACTTTACCCAAAAAATCAAGAAACCTCAATGCCTAATCATACCAATATAATTAAAAAGAATGGCTAACCTTAATTCTTATAAAGATGAGGATAAAGGGTCTTCATGTCGGCCTGGCCTCCCATGTTGCGCCCTCAACTATATGATTTCTCCACAGCATTTGTACGGATACTACGTCCTTAAGGGGGATGGTGGTTTGAGGTACCAAGGAAGGTCGTGTGTTGCCAATGTTTATGATTTGAGAAACCGGATCCTAGAGAAAGAATATAGTTCCCATTATACCATCCATTCAGATTCTACGAATATGTATGTTGACCTTAGAGAAGTGTTTTGGTGGGAAGGCTTAAAAGGGTACATAGTTGAATTTGTTGTAAAATGTCCCAATTGCCAATAAGTGAAAGTCGAGCACCAAAAGCAAGGTGGTTTAATTCAAGAAATCCTAGTTCCTACTTGAAAGGACATTAACATATATTTCATTGTAGCTTTGCCTCGGAGTAAAAAAAACATAACTCTATATGAGTTGTTTTGGATAGATTGATCAAGTCTCTTCATTTTATTCTTGTCAAGTCCATTTACTCGGCGGAGGATCATGCAAGGATCTTCATAGATAAGATTGTGTGTTGCCATTGTTTTCTGTTATCCATCATATCGGATATGGGTGCAAAATTTACATCTAGGTTTTTGAGGTTATTCAAAAAATGGTTGGATAAAAAACTGAAGCTAAGCGTTGTTTCATCCCCAATGTGATGGTCGAGCAGAGAGTACAATTCAAACCCCTGGGATATGCTTAGGGCTTGTATAATTGACTACAGGAAATTGGGACAAACATTTGCCTTTGGTTGAGTTTTATTACAATAATAGTTACCAGTACTCTATATCTATATCGTCTTTTGAGGACTTCTATGGTAGTATATTTATGTTCAAATTGGATGGTTTGAAGTGGGCGAGTCTTTATTTTTGGGTCCAGAATTTATTTATCATACTTTGGAGAAAGTTCATATAAAAATGAATCGCTCAAAAGCAGCCTATACCCAGCAAAAGTTATATTTCGACAATAGGACAAGGGACTTAGAGATTGAATAAGGTGATAAGGTGTATCTCAAAATTTCACCTATTAAAGGGATGGTGAGATTTTGAAAGAAAGGGATGTCGAGTACTCAATATGTGGGCCCTTATGAAATTTCGCAAAGGGATTGCAAGGTTGCATACGAGTTGAAGTTAATTAGTGAATTGCCTTTGGATTATCCAGTTTTCCATGTCTCCATGCTTAAGAAGTGTATCAATGATCCCGAGTCCATTCTTTCTATTAAGGGTCTAGGTGTGCTAGAGAACATCTCCCATGATAAGGTTCCGATTAAAATCCTTGATAGACAAGTAAAGAAGATAACGAACAAGGAGGTGGTGTCACAACCCGCAAGTACCCCCTAGAAGTTAGGGAGCACCCTTGGATCGTCACAAGGCGTACTTGACCCTTTGGGGTCTTGCACAAGCCTTTTAACTATCGTTCATTACATAAGACATGAAAAGTAGTGCATAATTAAAGATTTTTATGACATTTACTATAAAAAGGAATTATTTCATAATTACTAATAAAATCTCATCGTCACAAGAAAACTCAAAGACACGACATAATATCTTAGGGACACGACCCTTTACATTGAAAGAAATAAATAATAAGTCTTTCCATAATGAAACTAAGAAAATAGGAAATATGCCTTCAGATATATGAGGACATACTTTGTCTTGAGGGAATAATTCACAAGCTTTGCCTTCTAGACTTCAACCTTTCTTGTAAAACCTATACTTATTCAGTATAGAAAAGTATGGGGTTAGTACAAAACAATATACTAAGTATGACATATCCAAAAATATGCAAAAGGGGGAATTTAAGTATGAATACATTTTTCATGCCAATTAAGTCTATCATTCATGAATACTCCTATTAAAGGTTTGCTATTAAAGGTTTGCCTTATTTAATACTCCTCGAACTAGTAAGATAAGCCTTTTTCAGCAGGGTTCCACATTCGCAACTATACTCATATCTTACTTTCCCAATGGAAAGTCAGATAGAGATTTCACTAGATAAAAAAAACCGAAGCTTTAATTTAACTGGAATAGCATAGCATAAAGTGCCTACTCAATGAGTAGGAGCAACAAATAAAGACAGACTTCCATATGGGAGTAAGTATTGTTCTCATTCTAAGAAAGGAAGATACAAATGTTAAAAGAACTTTCCTTTAACTAAGATTTCTTACTCTCATCTTTTAGTACATGTCTCTGCTCTATCAAGTAATCTCGGACGTTGTTGGTGCTTTATGATGTCCGTGGAAATGCAGTGGAAGTAGAAGCAAGTCGTTGCGATTGCTTCAAAAATGAGTTGAATCATCAGGTGGGATAAAAGGAAAGAGTTTACCAGCTCCGCTCATTGATCAGATGCGTAATCTTCCAGCTTCAGGGGCTTGATTTGTATTTGAGAATCCTCCTTCGTTTGGTCCATCTTTCACTAATGGTCTCACCATTTTCTAGTTGTAGTAGTTCGTGCGAGGGACTAGTTTATATCTTTCCCTTTCCATTCACTCTCATTTGGTCTGTTTATTCTAAAAAATAAATAGTAGCAAATCTTGTGGCAAAGAAGCAGCCAGCTGACTGCCCCCTCCAACTCGGCCTTTCATCATTGTGTTGATAAGGTCTTAGTCTTTATGGGCATTCTGGGCAGGCTGAAATAAGTTGCTAGTCGAAGTTCTAGGCCAACCTCAATTCATAACCATCTTGTCAAACTCCAATTGATGACTGGCTAATGGAAGAACACTCAAAACACTCCTAAAAAAACACCAATACTTCTCTTTCGGAATGCCTACTTAGTGCAATGAATAGATGGCATCCCATTCTACCACCTACCCTAAGTAGTACACTCTTTTAGAAGACTTAGTTCATTCAATTCATATAAGACACATAAAGACTCCCCTTTAGGAATGCCTGCCTAATGCAGTAGATAGTAGCATCCCATTCCACAATCTACCCTAAGTATTACACTCTTTTAGAAGACTTACTACTTTCATTTTATATAAGACACACCAAGACTTCCCTTTCGGAACGACTACTATGTTCAATGAATAGATGGTTTCCCATTCTACAACCTACCCTAAGTAGTACACTATTTTAGAAGACTTAGTACTTTCATTTCTTTTTTGGGGGTTAGCTTAAGCGACATAGACCAAGAGAGCTAAACATGGAATCCTCATACTTTTTTTGTCGGAGGAGGGTCTCCTCGCTCTCCTAGAGTGAGGTCTTTTCTTTTAGATTTTATATGGCTTTCCCAATAGCTTCACTTTTGTGGGCGCATATTTAAGGGATAAGGATATTTATACTAAGTAATTCACTGTCTTCTCACAAGGATTACTCATCTGAAGAGGTACATTGGAATAAAAATTCTCAACTTAGGAAGTGTAACCACCCCTTCTTCATATCCCCTCGGTTCTAGGCATAAGTCCCAATGGATTCTCAACATTCATTACTAAAGGTCAAGGATAACTTTTGGACACCACATGTCAACTCACGAAGAGTATCCATCCTCCAACCTACATTAGGAAGCTCCTGCGAATAATGAGGCTGCGTTTAAACACTTCATCCTAACTCACGAAGAGTGTTCACCCCAAAACTCCACTTTTAACTTAACTTAGTTTCAGTCATTCATTTATATGCGAGTATGTGTGTATATGTGAACATATCTTGCACATAAGCATCATTTCATTTACATTAACTTCTATACATGCTTCGACCTTCATTCAACACATTACACACTTAACATGCACAACATATACACTTACTTCATTTTGGCATAATCTAAGAAAAACATTCACTTCAAGCTTCATAGTACACATTACAAGAACCATCTTCAATATCACATCATTTCAAACATTTTTCCTTCACAATACATACAAAATATATCAAAATTCATCAAGAATATACCGCCACCAAGAAGGTGGACCATACCACTCAAGATCAATTCATAAATAAGGCTAATCAACATAACCAACTTACCCTTTATCCAAGATTAAATCACCTATAGTATTTTACTCAAATTTCATCATAACATATCCCTTAGGGCAGTAGATAAACATCAATATCAACACAAGAAAACCAAATCTCAAAGACTACAAAAATCATGCTCATTCAACCCATTCCTTAAGCCAAAAATTAATAAAAATCTTTAACATGATTTGATTGATGTTTTTTCATTTAAATCAAAAACTAACATTAGAAACATCATATTTGACTTATTTCAAAACATTTCATGTAAGACCCATATTTACAGTTTAAGATAGAAAAAGTTAGGGTTGAAAACAATTTTTGAAAATCTATTAGAAATGACTCCTTGAATGGAAAAGGGCTCAAGGATGACTACCATACCTCAAATACAACAAACACCATTGATTTTTATGAATTAATCGACCACCAACAGCCCTCATAGCTCTTTCTTGACTTTTAGCTTCTATGGAAGGTTTTGGGTTTTAGGAAATGAAGTTAAATTAGGTTTTAGGGTTTGAAACACCTTAATATGCCTAAAATACCCTATAAATATATTTTAAGGTTCCTAAAAGACTTGGGGTGAATTTACTAAACACACCAATCCAAGAGAGTCTTTTTAGCAGCTTCTCCAGGCAGCATCAACGGATCCCACAAACGGATAATTTGCCCATCGATGCCCCATTGGTGGGGGATTACCGTTTGGGGATGGGGATTCATATTGTGCAGGTCTTGAAGAACTTGCAGGGCCAATCAACGACCAAGGTCGACGGGCCGTTGTTTGACTAATGGATTGTCCCTTGTGGCCTTCTTTTGGTCACTGCTTGGCGGCATCCTTACAATACATGGATTCCTTTTATGGGGCCCTTCGTAGGTCCTAGGTGGTATTTTACCTCAATGTTAAACCCCTAATCATAGTTGGCTTGGTCTTAGGAACATCTCACATTAATTTTGAACAAAATATACACATAAAACTCACCCAAAGGCATCAAGAAACATGAACACTTTAAAATACACACCTTATGAATGGCATGGACATTTTTTGATGTTTGACATATAAAATTAACCACCAAAGTACTTTTTACGTTCAGACTGCTTTGGAAGCCTGCTCGCCCATGTTTGGGTGCTCCCCAAGGACCCTTTCGGTGGTCTTTTGGGTCTCATAACTGTATGTTTAGACACTCTATACTACATTATACCTATATAAAGTCTTTTTAAAAGTTTTGGATTTAATATGACCCATCAAAACCCTCACCAAACATGGGGACGTCAACTTGTTCAATTTAGCTAGTTTCCGGACAACAAGGCCTTTGTTTTTTGATATGACTCCAATACTTCTCAAACAAGTTATTTACACTATTTTAGGTCTTATATAATCAATATAAAACACATTAGGATCTTATATGGGTTATGTAAATTATGGGGTGTTACAGTTGATATCCCTATCTTCTTCTTGTATTCTTACTCAAGCTTGATACCTAAGAGTTCTTATTAGATTGTTCATGTTAAGAGTCTTGCATATAATTAAAAGTTGTATGTTATATATATGGTATGCATGAATTAAATAACAGTATGTTATGTGTGCTTTTGAGGTTTCATTTCTTGAAAAAGTCATTTTTGATAAATGTGCCATTTGATTTCATGAGATGGCTTAATGATCATGATTGATGGCAATTTTTGTGTGTGGTGTTTTAACCTGACAATGAGATATTGAGTCTCCATTAAATTATATAAGATGATTCCCTTTGTAAATATGTGATTTGTAGGGTTGGGAAATATTACTGTAGTCTCACTCTTGAGAAGTGATGGTGTGTCTAATTAATCTCTTTGTGTGTGCCTACAAATTGTAACAATTTCCCAAAATGATGCATGTTTATGGAATCTAGTGTTATGCTTGAAATTGAAACTATGTGAAATGACATCCTATTGTTGTGATGTGTTTGGTATGATTTACCATTTTGACTACTTTATGAAGTGAATATGAGCATGCGTTAGTTAGAAGTGGGGAAGTTCTCCTTAAAATGAATTAAGATTGGTGCATTTCTTGTATATTAACTCTTACTGACATTTAAGTGTGTTGAGGAGAAGGACATTATTCCTTAAACATAATTAAGCATGGTAAAGTTAAGTGTGGCCTTAAAGGTGTTATGTCTAAGTAATTTGGAAAATTGTTGATCTCCATAACTCAAGTCTATGTGCATTTAGTATGAGTTACTTATTTGCTCTTGAGTGGTGATGATAAGCATGACTATGTCTGATTAGAAGGTTATTGCATATTGATATCTTCATTAAATGAAATGTAAAGACCATGTAATAATTATGTTAAGGATGTTCCTCATATAAACATTAGAAGGGCCTATGCGTTTGATGCATTAAGGAGTGAGTGAGTGACGGCTTTAATTTCTTGTACTGGTTTGAGTGCAAGATTGTATGATGTTGGTGTTCCTTGTAAGTTTGGTGAATTGACTATTATGTAGTTATTTTCTTTATGTTTTGAGCTTTTATATGGGTAATTAAGTCCTTTAATGTGTTTAAAATGTTCCAGGTGTCATTCAAGGACGAATGTTCCCATGTGTGGGATCTTGTAAAAACCCTAAAAATGAATTAAGATGTTTAGAGCCTCACATGTTTCTTAATATGTTATTAACATGTTAATTAAGTATTTTAGAGCATGTATGGTTGATTGTATTTGGTTTGGAGGTAAAACATCCAAGAACGTCACTAAGAAGTCCGAAAGTTCGTCTTTGGAAGTGCTAGTGTGTTCTAGTGTGCCACTGTATGTTTTACGTGATTTTGGTGCTCAAACTTATAGGGAAGGACCCTAGATTGTATATAATCGTATTTAAAGTTAAAATTTCTAGGCAAACTCCCTAACTAACACCCAAAAGGTCATTGAGGATAACCCAAATGTTGGCTAGACATTGCCTTGGTATTCTCCAAACGACGTGCTGCATTGATTCCTCTTTGATGGATCAACGTCCCGATGGGTGCTGTTTCTCAACACATAGGTGTAGGAGATTATGCCTACAAATTTCACTCTCTGACCAAAACCACGGAGGTGCAAGCCGGGCTGTTGTCTCACCAAAAGTCTGTCGACTACCCTCTGTCGATGGAGGCCTCGAATGATGTCCTAAACACTGTCCACTTAAGGTGTAAATGGGAAATTCACCTCACGTTCCAAATGGTTTGTAGATTGTTATTTTGAGTTTTTTAGGTATTTTAAGTTGGTTAAAATATTAAAAAAACCAGTCACAGTTTTTTCTTCAAATTACACATTTACCTCTCAAAAAGAAACTCTCTGTAGAAACCTCCGTTGGAGATCAAGCTCAAGAACAACTTAATTGATAGAGTTCATGCTTCATTATTAATGTTTTTGTGGTAATACTTCATCCTTAGTTAACCATTCATCTTAGGAATTTCTTCAAAGGTTTTAAAAGAAATTTCATGATCAAAATTGTTATCTTTCAATATAGACGTACGTTAATTGTCAAATATATTTACAAAGCACTCATTATGAATTTTTAATTTGCTACTGTTTTAAATATGAATTTCAATCCAATTTCATTAACAACCCATGATATATAACTTTTTCAATTTAGCTTATAAAGTAGGTATTATGATCTTGATGTTATTTTGATTTAATTATAGGTCAATTATGTTGAATTGTCTATTTTTACTATTTCCTGTACGAATTGATGATGAATAATTGAAGAATTGCAATGATGATCAAATCTTGGAGAATTGGTAAAATTGCCCTATTTCCTCTACATTGTATTGAACTTGTACTTGAACTGACATTGAAGTGCATTTGTTGTGTTGTCCATATCTGTTGGCGGTTTTTATTTTCTTGTTATTCTTTATATGTTTTGATCATGTCCTTCAAAGATATTTATTTATTTTGAAGTATGATTATGATGATCACACATATGGAGTTATATGCCTAATCTTGTATTGTAGTATCATTTTCTAGGTGTAACAATGATGTTTTCTTCATTTGAATGATTATATTAGGATCTTGTATGGTCTACATTGTGATGATTAAATACTATTGTGTAAAAATACCCCTAAATATGAATCCTTATACGAATGAGTGGTCATAAGCATGATTAGGAGTCTGAGAGGCAAATGATGAAGATTTCTTAACTCTGAAGCTATAATGTTGATGTGTGTAGTCTATCGTTCCTAGTACTCTATATCTAAGTTGTCTATTATTTGAGGGACATGAATGTTTATTAGGATATCAGAGGTTGCTTCCTCAATACTATGTGTTGCCATTATGCGATCATGTTGACCAATTGATATACATATCAAAAGCATGTCTATCAGTAGGATAGATTCATGGTGATTAACGAAAGGATAGTTCTCATATGTGTCATTGTCTCCTACTATGCATTTTAATATATGTTCATGAAAGTATGAAAGTTCAAATTAACTAGGATGACTTGACATGTGTACTAGTATAGGTAGGGTATGGGACCTTGCCTCTACAATGCACATGTGTACCTTAATAAAATAGTTCCTACGATGATTTCTGTTCCCATGAATATGAAAGCATGATTAAGCTATAAACATGAAGTATATATCATGATGTCAAGTATATGATATGATGAAATATAAATAAGTGTTGCGTATAAATGTGTATATATGAACGGTTTTCTCATGTATGTACACCTATACACTCATCTATGAATGAAATGAAGTACAAACATGTTTTTTCCAAGTGTATATGTAAAAGGTTTTCTCACATATAAGTACTCACACATGAATGCATGAATGAAGAATATTATAATGATCTAGTAAAGTAGGGTCATTTGAAAGGTGTTCTTAATTATACTCTAATGTAGACTATGCTTTGTGTATACAATGTCCATGTAAAGGTTTTCTACATGTGCTAGGTTGATGAAAGGACATTCTCATCTATAACCCAGAGATATGCATATGACGGGTTAATATCCTACTGCCTATTTTTATGAAAAACTGTTAATAAAGGCTTTTTCAATAAAGGGAAGTTAGCTTAGCACTGAGTGAACTTGATGATAAAAGGTTCCTCTTCCATAAAGGGAAGGCTTGTTCATCACATTCTTCACGACGTTGAAAATATAATGCCCAATGGCCACAAACAGGGTTTCAATTATCTACGTCCAAGTTCCATAACTATGTTTGCCCCATAGGACCTAGAAAGTTGATCCACTTAGATTCAGATGTATCTTAATGTTTTGCCTAGTCACATCCAGGGAGCACCCCATAGACGTAAATGGCATCATCGTTCTAGGAGAGGACTAAGACTAGCCTCTTAGCATTCGTCATTACATTTCACAGGTTTAAAAGGGCCGAAAATTAAAACTTTTCTAATGCATATACATCATGATGTTTACATAGACCTTTGGCTTACATATCATATATACATAGGGAGTTTACTTAGACACCTCACATAAAAATCTTACATAATATTCTACTTTTATGCCACATTTATAATATACAAAATATAGTCTAATAGGAAAGCCTCATATAAAGCCATCTAAAGTATAATAGAACAATCTGGGCATAGCCCTTACACAAATGTAGATTGTGACAAAGGGCTTACCAAAATTTCTAGTATAATAACAGTGAAATAAATGTCAAAAGACTAAAGAAAATAACACAGGTAATGTAGGAAAAGACATCATCCTCAAATCTTGAGGAACTACCCACACTTGGAGAAAGATATCTAAGCCTTCTTCAAAGTATCCTAAATACTTCAACGGCCCGAACCTAGATTATTTGGGATAAGGGAATGAATATGGGTTAGTACACTTCTTGTACTATGTATTGCAATTTATGCACACATAAACTTAGAAATCATGCTAAAGGGGATATTTGTTCAAAACCGTGGTAAGTTTCTTTGAAAAGCCTTATACACAACCAGGAAGACATATAAGACAGTAATCATATATTCCTCAAGGGAATAGCATATTAAACGCAAGGCCAACATCATCAAGTTATGTCAAGTCAAAATGTGCAATGGCATATTTAGAACATAATGGATTTATTTAGAAGGTATTTTTTAAATACGCAGTTATGTTAAATATATTAACCATTTATTTCTCTTCCGATTGCTTTGAAGGGACAAAGGAAAGATCTTGTTGTTTCTTAAACAATTTTTGATCTCTGGTGGACCTCTCAATAGGATTCAATGTAGATGAAGTTCTTACTATATGTCAGAGAAAAAATAATGAATGGATCTTGTACGATGTCATGCCTCGAGTTACCGCCGAGATGCGGACACAGGACTTACGACCACAAGTGATCCCAAGCTAACCATGTTAGCATGATCATGATCATACTAAAGAATATAAACTAATGTGAAAGCTAAATCATACTGAAAATGCAAAGATGGGAAATACCATATATTATAGACGAAATATTTCAAAACAGATTAGACTAACACAAAGAAAATATTAACTCAATTTTAAGCTAAAATTAACTACGTCTTAAAATAGCCTCTAAGTGACTAGAAATTTTGGGAAAGGCCCCAACTAAGTCTAGCAAAAACTGAAACTAGAAAACTAAAATACTAGAAAAAACTGATGACTATTGTCCTAATAGAATGAGGACTCACCACTGATTCTGTTGAACTGGAGATTCAGAATCGATCTAAGCGTGATCTGGATGCTGAGAACTTGAACTTACATCATGAGAAGATGTATCGCACGAATCCATCAGTACTTGAAAGGTTTTGTGAATGTGGGATAGAGTAAACACGAATTAAAACATAACTAAACAAGCACGAAAACAAGTAAATTGTTCTGAACATGAAATAATGAATGTTGAGATAACTTAATGCAATTAACAATTTATAACATGCTGAAACTGAATATTGAAAATACTAATAAATGGTCAATGCAATAGAGTCTGACTGAACTGCGGGAGCTACTAATAACTGATAATAAAACCACATGAGCTAAATGTGGAGTCAAATGCATACGCCCCATCGAGAGGACTAAATATTAGCTGCCAGATGTATAACGACATGATGGCATGATCACTAAATTGATGCCCATATGGGTACTTAGAACCTACTTGTCTAGTAGTGCAGGGACTATTTGGGTACGCAGAACCCTAGTCCAACTTCGTATTATGCTACTCCAAATGAAATAAGTTATTAAGTCATTATAACATAACTTCCGTAAATACTAGATAGCTCAAGACAAATAATTCTAGGTGAGAATGCAACAATTAATTTTATAATGATGCATTAATAGCTGAGGCATGTATATTTAAAGCAACTTAAATATCTGACCTAGCATGTCTAATTCAAGAGCTCAAGAAATACATAGCTATGGTTCTAAAATTCATGCAATAATCTAAGTAATCACACAAAAGTCTGATTTGGAACATCTAACTAATTAATTCATGAAGTTCTATTGAAGTTGTAGAAACCCTAGGACTAATCATGATATAGAAATGAAGAATCTGACTGAAAACTAGGGACCCAATGGGTGAAACAAACCCACTAGTGAAATCCTACATGCCTGATGATGAAATGCAAGGAGAAATATTTAAATTTTGGGATTGGAACATAGGGAACCTTGTAGCATTATTGAACTAGGAATCTTGACTTTTTTCTCCTTTCTTGCTTCTAATTTACTACGTTGATTTTCATTTAGGTAAGTTTTAGTTATGCTTCTAGGCTTAAACTGACTAAAATCAGTTGATTTAGGGTCAAAACAACGTATTTTAAGGTTTAAACAATGTGGGAAAAGACAAAAATACCCCTGAGTTAATTGTTGTCCAACCAAACGACGACCTAGACTAACATGCCGTCGTTTGGGTCCATAGGTTAGGTTTGTTTTACAGTCCTTTACTAAAATGGGCATAACTTTTTAAGCAGACGTCTCATTTTTGCAAACTCGGTTGCTACGGAAAGCTAATTCAATTATCTATCATTTCATAGGTCATGTGCCACATAAATCATTTCGTTCTAATAGGTATGACAAATTAAATTTTACCCAATATCAGTTTCTCCCTAACTGTTAGCTATTTTTAACCTAAAGTCATACCTAAGGACCGTAGGTCCATCTACGGACCGTATTGGTAAATCGTCATTAATGTCAGAGGCTGGGTATATGGGGTGTTGATCGACGAACATAGACTACGGACCGTAGTCTGACTTACGGACCCTAGGTCTCTCCGTGGATCAATACTAAGTCATTTTTTCTTTGTTGCGTCATGGAAGAGTCAGTCATAAACGACGGATGTGCAATACGGGTCGTAGATCAGACTACAGTCTGTCGATAGTGATCATTGATTGTACCTATAGATTTCTGAAAAAGCTAATTTTTGGTCTATTTTGGATAAGGGGTCTTACATTAATTCTCCATTGATAACATTCGTCCTAGAAGGAAGACTAATCTAGAAAAAATAGAGGATAGAGATGGAATTCCTTTGACTAAACCCTGAGGACTAAGTTTCTGTCTTAATTTAGTTCCAGGTTCATGCAAATACACTGAAAATGTAAATACAAACTTAGGGAACATGACTCTAAGCTGAACTCACGCATAAATGACTGAATAACTTTAAATGAACTATTACTATAAGGTTGAGTGGAATCGGAAGGAAAGGGGTGAGGATACTTGTCTTGCTTAGATGCTTCTGCTTCCCAAGTAGCTCCCTCTACGTATTAACTCCTCCAAAAAAATTTGACTGAAGAGACTTCTTTGTTTCTAAACCTTCTAACCTGAATGTCAAGAATATCAACTAGTACATCCTCATAAGTAAGACTATCTTTCACCACCACACTCTCTCATGGCAGTACCAAAGCTAGATCACCCACACACTACTTCAAGAGCGAGATATGGAAGATCGGATGCACTACTCCTAATTCTTCTGGCAACTCTAACTAATATGTGACCATGCCAATTCTATTATAGATCATTTAATGGTATACATCCCAAGGACTTATCTTACCTTTCTTGCCAAATATCATCACCCCTTTCATAGGTGACACTTGCTGAATATCCCAATCATCAACTTGGAACTCTGGTTTCCTTCTCCTTACATCTGCATTAAATTTCTCACGACTTGGGGATATCTTAAGTCTATCTCTAATGAGTTGAACATTTTTCATAGCATAAAGGACTAAATCCGGTCCTATCAATTCTGCTTCACCTACTTCAAACAAACCAACAAGATATTTGTATCTACGCCCATACAAAGACTTATAAGAGGCCACCTAAATGTTTGTATGGTAGCTATTGTTGTAGGCAAACTCAATTAAAGGAAGATGATCATTCAAATTTCCATTAAAATCGATCACACAAGCTCTCAATATATCCTCTTGGGTCTTAATGGTACGCTTAGCCTATCTATGTGTCTGCATATGTAATATTATGCTATGTTTAACTTGAGTACCGAGACCCTTTTGAAATGACTTCCTCAAATGAAAGGTAATTAACGACCTTTATCTGAGATAGTAGACAAAGGAACACCATGCAACCTCACAATTTAATTAATGTAAAGCTTGGCATAGTTTTCTGCCGAATTTGTAGTCTTGTTGCCAAAAAGCGAGAAGACATAGTTATCTTGTAAACTATCTCCCAAATGGAATTATGTTGTTTGCGAGTATGAGTTCAACCTGTGATGAAAAATATATTGATAACTTCCCACTTCCAAGTAGGAATGTCGATATCTTGAGTCAAACCCCCTGGTTTTTCATATTCTACCTTGACTTACTTGAAGATGGGACACTTACTCATACAATCTGCTATATCCCTCTTCATGCCATTCAACCAACAGACTTCCCGCAGACCGTAGTACATCTTAGTGGCACCTGGACGAATAGAATATCTAGCGTTATGGGATTTTTTTAAAATATGTTGTCTCAACTCGTAGCGAATAGAATATCTACCCTGGTAGCAAAGTACACCATCTCCCCTTTGGGAGAATACCTCTAGTATATCAATGTGGGCTTCACCTGTAAGTTTAATAAAGAGTGGATCTTTGTCTGATATTCTCATACTGTGAACTTCCTAGATAGCAAGCTTGTGAATATCCTTTACTAGGTCCTTCCTTTCTTACTCAACATGGGCTACATTACCCATAAAAAAATTACTAAGACCATCTACTACTACATTAGCCTTACTAGGATGATAATGTACACGCATATCATAATCCTTATGGAACTCAGGACATCTCCTCTGACGAAGATTTAACTCTTTCTGGGTGATGACAAAGTCAAGGCTTTTATGATTAGTGAACACATCTACATGAACACCACACAAGTAGTGTCTCCATGTCATAAGTGCAAACACCACTGCCGGAAGCTTGAGATCATGAGTTGGATAGTTCTTATCATGCCCGTTAAGTTGTCTAGAAGCATAAATTTTAACCTTATCTCACTGCATAAACAGACAACCTAGACCATCACTACATGCATTACAATAGATCATATAACCATCTTATCTCTCTTGTAAAGTCAAGACAAGAGTTGTAGTCAATCTAGTTTTCAATTTTGCAAAGCTTTTTCTCCCAATAATCTAACCATTGAAACTTTACCATCTTCAGAGTTAACCTAGTTAATGGTGAGGCTATGGATGAGAATCTTTCCACGAACCTTTTGTGTTAACCCGCTAGACCTAAGAAAATTCTAATATCAGTATCAGAGGTAGGTCTAGGACATTGTTTCACTTCTTCTATCTTCTATGAATCCACTCGAATCCCCTTTCTAGATACAATGTGACTAATGAAAGAAATAGATTTCAACCAGAGTTTTGAAGTTTTTCTTTGGAATATAACTAAAAATTCATAATGATCATACCGAGTTTTGAAGTTTTTCTTTGGAATATCACTATCTCTAACTCTAAGCTGATGATAACATAATCTGAGGTCTATCTTTGAAAATGGCTAGCACCCTGAAGTTTTTCAAACAAGTCATTAAATTTTGGGATGGGATACTTATTCTTTATTATGACCCTTTTAAGCTGTCTATAGTCAATGCACATTCTGAGAGTGTCATCTTTCTTTTTTACGAACAACACTGGTGCACCCTATGGTTAAATACTAGGTCTAATGAAGACGTAATTTAAACGGTCTTTAAACTGATATTTCAATTCCTTAAGCTCTACTGAAGACATTTTTTAAGGAGGAATAGAAATAGGCTGGTCATCTTGAAGGAGATCTTCCAAAGTCAATTTCCCTTTCGAGAGGAACTCTTGGAAGATCTTCTTGAAACACTTCTTGAAACTCACAGACTACTAGACCTGACTCAAGATTTAGGTTTCAAAGCTACAATCCTTGACTCGAACTAGATGATACAGATAAACCTTTGAGATCATATTTCTAGCCTTATGGTAAGAAATGAATCGACTCATAGGCGCTAAGCTACTACCCTTCCACTATAAGATTGGTTCGTATGGAAAATGAAAATGACTAATCCTAGTTCTACAATCGACTGAGGCATAAAGTACATATAAACAATCCATACTTAGAATAACATCAAAGTCTACCATTTCTAAATCTACAAGATATGCTGAGGTGAATTTCTGAGTAACAGTGACAGGGTAGTTTCTGTATACCTGTCTAGCTATAGGTGGGTAATAAATTTGAGTACAGACTGATTAAAGTTCTTAAAAGTTTTGTACTAACACAGATATGTACTGTAATGTAAGGAGTTAAAAAGGAAAGAGTAGCCCCTGGATCTAACAATGCATAAACATCAAGGTCAAAGACTTGTGACGTACCAGTGACAATATTAGGAGAACCTTCCTGATCCTAGAGAGCCTGAAGAGCATACAACATGTTCTGAGGCCAACCGCCACCTGTGCTAGATGTGTTACCCTGCTGAGATTTGTGAATGGCTAGTGTTGATGAATTTGTAGTCTAAGCTCTACCATTAACACCTCCTTGACTGTGTCTAGAAGGACTATCCCTCAACCCGTGACCAAATTGACAACACCCAAAGCATCCTTCTTTTCCATCAAGACACTTGCCGGTATGGTTCTTACCACACTTAGCGGAAATTGATATGTCTTGCTGCCTGATAAACATCCATAAGACTTTGATCCTGGTGCTCTAACCTTCTGGTCATATGTATTCTTGGAGGATGGAACACTTGATGACGAAGGGGCGGGAGGCGAAAACTTTTGCTGACTCTTCAAGCGATTTCCACAACCCAATTTCTACTGAGAATAGTCATAAGTCCCAGTAATAGCCTTCTTTTTCTCCTTAGCATGTTCCCTAAGCTTATCACCCTCAACGTGTTGAGCATGATTCATAGGCCTAAAGATGTTCATATCACCTAGTAACATAGCATTTCTACACTATGTTATCAAAAAATCTGACCCTCCATACAAGAACTTATTCATCTAAGACCTGGAGTCAGCAACCATGTGAGGAGCATACCTGAAGAGTTGTTTAGCATGAGCCCATACTCTTGGACCGTCATGTTTCCTTGCCTTAAATTCTTGAATTCCTGAGCCTTTGTTTCTCTCAACTCTATTGGGAAAAACCTTTCCAAAAAGGTCTCACTAAAGCACTATCAAGTAAGAGGAGATACATCGGTACCCCTATTTTTCTTCCAAAAGAGATATGAGCCACATCTTGCAACTGGCATGAAGCCAACTCCACTCAATCATTCCCAGTGACCTGCATTACCTCAAAGATCTTTGTGATCTAATTTATGAAATTTTGGGATCCTCACTAGTTTGTGATCCAAAGAACTCAGGTGGATTCATCATAACAAAGTCACAGACCCTGGCTGTTGTTGATCCACCATGCCCATTCATATGAGCTTGAACCTGATTGTTTAGGTTGGCCACACTCTGTGCTCACATATGAATGGAGTTTTTAAGCCTAGAATTTGAGACACCCTTATCTAGGACTAGAGGAGATGCATTTGTATTACTGGCATTCACATTCCTAGAGTTAGCTCTACGAAGAGGCATGATCTTTAACGTAGAATGTCAAGTTAGAGTGGAACAAGATCATACCTTACGCACGATAAAAGTACAACAAAGTGATGTTTTTCTAAAACAATTCATATCCTCCCTCTCATTAGAGGTGGTGCACTTCACACCCATTAAAACACTCTACTTAGTACCATTTTTCAGACATCCTTTTACACTTAAACATAATGCTCTGATACCTAGTTTTTCATGGCCCGCTCTACCCTTAAGACGCAGACACAGGCATTGGGAAACACGTGATCCCAAGATAACTTTACTGATAATGAAAATGAGCAGACTAAAGAATACAAACTGAAGTGGAAGATAATTCATACATAAAATGAAAATATGGGGGAATACCCACATACTTTAGCTGAAATATTTGGAAACAGATGAGTCTAATACAAAGAAAATATTTACTCAATGTTAAGATGAAACTAATTATGTCTGAAAATAGCCTTTAACTGAATAGAAATATTGATACAGGCCCTAGCTAAATCTAGCAAAAACTTAAACTAGAGTAGTTATATACTAGAAATAATTCATGACTACTGTCCTCGAAAAATTTGGACTCCCTACTAATTTTTATGAACTAGATATCGGAGATCGATCTAAGCATGAACTGGATGATAACAACTTGAACCTACATAATGATAAGATATAGCGCACGATGTGTCAGTACATGAAAGATACGGAGCAAGTAGGATAGAGTAAAGCTAAATTATATCATAACTGAACAAGCACAAAAGCAAATAAAATGTTCTTAACATGATAAACTAAATTAAGAGATAACTTATTGCAATGAACAATTTATAATATGTTGAAACTGAATATTGAAAATATTAATGGATGGCCAGTGCAATAGAGTTTGACTGAAATGTGGGAGCTACTAATAAACGATAATAAAATAACATGAGCTAAATGTGGAGTCCGATCTATACGCCCCATCGAGAGGACCAGATATATCCTTCCATAGGTATAAAGGCATACTAGCATGATCATGAAATTGATGCCCACAGAGGGGATTTAGAACATACTTGGCTAGTAGTTCAGAGACTATTTGGGTATGCTAAACCCTAGTCCTACTCGATATTATGCTACTACCAATGAATTAAGTGAATAAGACATTATGACTGAATTTATGGAGATACTTGATAGCACAAAACTTAACATGCAAACTGAGAATGCAACAATTAATCTGATAATGATGCATTTATAACTAAGGCAAGTATATCTGAAATAATTTAAAGACCTAGCATGTGTAATTAAAGAACTAAAGAAATACATGAATCTTGTTGTAGTTCTAGAAACCGTATGTCTAACCATGATATGGAAATCAAGAATCTAACAAAAAACTAGGGACCAAATGGGTAAAAGGAACCCACTAGTGAAGTCTCACATACCTGGTGATGAAATCCATGGAGAAATATTTAGTTTTCGAGGATGGAACTAAGGGGTCCTTGTTGTTTTCTTGAACTAGGGTTCTTAACCTTTTTCTCCTTTCTTACTTCTATAAGTTTTGAATTTTGACTTTTACTTAGGTAAGTTTAGTTATGTTTGTCGGCTTAAATATACTAAAACGTAATTATTTAGGGTCAAAACGATGTATCTTAGTGTTTAAACTAATTGAAAAAAGATTAAAAGACCCTTGAGTTAATTGTTGTCAGGTCAAACTGTGACATGGGCTGACGGGCCGTCATTCCATCTATAGTTCGTCGTTTGTGTCCGTAGGTTAGGTCTGTTCGACAGGGCATTTATAAAATTTCATTACTTTTTACTCAAAGGTCTGATTTTAGCAAACTCAGTGGTTATGGAAAGCTAATTCAATTACTCCGAGGTCATGGGAAACCTAATTCATTTTGTGCTAAGAGTTATAATAAATTAAAGTTGACCCAACATAACTTTACCCTTAACTATCTACTAATTTACACCTACGGTCTGTAGGTCCAGTTACAGGCCGTAGTGGTCAATCGTGGTTCATGTCATAGGCTGGATAAATGGGATCTTGATTGACGGACACAGACTACGGACCGAAGTTTGACTTACGGACTATAGGTGTGTCGGTGGACCTTCACTTACTTAATTTTTCAATGCTGCATCATGGGAAAGTTTCAGTTCACAAATGACGGATGTGCATTACTATTTGTAGATCATTCTACGGTTCATCGATAGTGATTGTCGATTGCACCTGCAAATTCATGAAAAAATGTTTTTTTGGTCTGTTTTGGCTATGGCATGTTACATACGATTCCCAAGAAATTCACTCCAAAATCATGTTACAATAACAAAGCATTCATAAGAGTTCACAACATTACAGCATAAGCAAGACCCTTACGCATAACCCATTACCAAGCGTACTAGTGCAATAACCACGTGAAGCCTCATAACCTGACAGAACAAAGTTATCCAACCAAAGGATCACAAATAATGTGTAACTTCATAAAAAATAGTATCATAAGTATTCCTCGTTGAATTTACCAGTATAGACCAACAACATGTTCGTAAGTTAAACCAACATCATATAGAATCATCAACATGTAGAGTCAACTTATGCATATAATTTACTTTATAAGAAAATAAGAATAACCTCCTAGGACTTCCCTCAAGGACAAATAGTGCAATGTATAAGTAGAGTCCTATACCCCTACCTAAACTAAGTCAATCCCTTAAGTCCTCCTAGTTAGAGTTAATTTTATTACTTGATTTTACTTTTGGGAACACATGACTTAACCGTTATAGAGCAAATGAGGTAAATATTGAATCTGGTGTCGTGAAACCCTACACCAAAATAAGGTGAAATACTTGTCAAGGTAGTACAAAAACATCAACATAGAATCTAGGTGGATCCACACACTAGTATTCATAATGGGGAAACATAGTTCAAGAACTATGAGACATGTATGAGGCCCTCTTTATGACATAGTCTTTCTAATTTCTATCTCATGATTACAATTGTGAACCTTCCTTTATTTCATGGGAAGGAACAGTCCTTAGTATTAGTTCAGTTGATGCTAAGCTAGATTCCCTTTTAAAATGGCTTGATGTCTTTCATTAAAAATAATAACTTAGTTTAGGTCATTAGATACTAACCCCTTGTATAGTCATATTAATTATATCAATATTTGTTGCATGAGAAAATCGTTTTAATACAACCCTCATATGTGAGATTAACATATTATCATCGTTACGTCATAGTAAGGCACATAGGTAATTCATAACCAACATTATATCATTAAATTGTAATCATAATATATCAATTCAAATAATCAATACATTTTAATTAAATCAACATACCAACACCTACTTAATCTAATTACAAGATATGGTTCAATTGAACTTCATCATCAAATACAAGCCATCAGAATTTAAGTAAAGGCTTAAGATCACAAAGTCTTACCAATTCTCCTCCAACAGCCGTCAGGCATGGTCTTACCATCAACCAACCAATTTCATCCAATAATAGGTGTAATGGAACCATGCAATATTAATTAACACCATAAATGAGTCAGTTGCATCAACAGTAATCAATTCAACACTATTACGTAACCAAGGTTTAGAGAATCGGGGTCAATTCTTCACCTCTTCCATATAAAAGGTTTAACATTAAGAACTACCATAATTGAAGAATAATACATCATAGTATAACCTTAATAACCATAAAAATCTAGAAAAATACAATTTGGAAGATCAATTTTGGATTAGAAAGAAACCCATGTTCAATTCTTCTTTTGTAAATCAATTTTGAATTAGCCCTTTGTATAAGGAATCCAAAAGGTAAAGAGTTCCCATAACTTGTTAATCCTTGAAGTTTGACGGATAAAAGTGGAGTTCTCTCTTACCTATAGGTCTTTAAATAACTTAATTAGACCATCGCTAACCATAATTAACAAACTAACCAACTAACTAATTAAATGAACCAACTTAAAACAACAAGCCAAAACATAGGCCTGACCTACGAGACCTCGACCTATGGTCCGTAGGTTAAAAACCCTCTTCACCCACCGTCCTACACATCTGTTGATGGTTACAGAGACTTGATTTTTGGACATTTTTGGAAAATGGTTAAGTGTGGGAATATGGAGCCATCTACGCCACGTCGATTGGCATCGATGTAGCCACTGCCAACACTGCCTAAATTTGCAGATTAAGATCAAATACAAGGGTCCTTGGAGATTCTTACGTGGCATTTCGAACCAAAACACACCCTAACACTAGTTTGACACCTTTCTACAAATTTTGATACATTTCCAACTTTTAAAACCCTGTGAAATAGGCTATGGCACACTAGAACCTCATTACAAATCTGCGGATGTTTCATGAAGTCTTGACTTTGAAACTTCCTGAATAGATTTTAATCATTATTTAAGTCTTATAACAGTGTTTCCAGTCTTGGATACTCATGTAAGGCTCTAGATTATGTCTTGGACTTTAGAGTGTTACATTATCCTCCCTCGTAGGAACATTCTTCCTCGAATGATACTAAAATCTTTTGAAGGGAAAGGATAGATTCTAGACTAACATCCAACCCGATCAAAATACATAATCAACTTGACTTAAAACTCAAAGGATGATTCATGACTGCATTAAAATTATAATCATAGCATTTACACATAGAAACTCAAAACATCAATTACTACTTATAATAGCTCAGCATATTAACATTAGGAATTTCCTTCTTAAAAATAACATGAGCTCAACACAACTTCAAGAGTCACTTATGCCAAAATCCTTTCAAAACACATCAACATTCTTAATATCACATAAGTAAGGCAACAACATACCATATACACAAATAATGAAAATCAAGCAAAAGAGCTTTTCTCAAGAAAACTCATTTTAGAAAAAACTTTTACCATGAATATGCTTATCATAGCAAAACAAGTCAAATTCAAATTTACAGATTACTTTCATCATTAATAGGAACAACTAACCTCAATTAGTAAAGAGATGAGAATAACGAGACTTTATGTCGACCTCGTCCTCCCATGTTGCTCCCTTAACTAGATGGTTTCTCTGTAGAATTTGTACGGAAGCAACATTTTTGTTCCTTAACTTCTTAATTTTACAATATAGGATTTCCACCAGAAACTCTTAAAATAGGACACGTACTCATCCACACCTAGGCCCTCAATCGGAAGAATGGACTCGGGATCACCAATGCACTTCTTAAGAATAGAGACATGAAACAATTGGTGAACCGAAGCTAGCTGCTCACTAGGTAATCTCAACTTGTATTCAACCTTGCAAACCCTTTGCGAAATGTCATAGGGACCCAGGTAGAGAGGACTCAACTTCCCTTTCTTTTCAAGTATCATCACCTTATTCATGGGTAAAATATTTAAATACAATATGTCACCTTTTTCAAATTAAAGTTCTCTTCTCTAATTGTTGACATAAGACTTTTGCCGACTATAAGCCACCTTCACCCTATCTCTTATGACCCAATCTTTATCCAAAGTATCATATACTAATTAGGGACCAAGGATTGAAGACTCATAGATATCACACCACCCAACGGGAGATCTACATCTCCTACTATATATAGCCTCAAAAGGAGCCACAGATATATTCAAATGGTAACTATTGTTATAAGAGAACTCAACCAAAGGCAAGTGTTCATCCCAACTTCCCTTGAAGTCGATAACACAAGCTATAAGAATATCCTCAAGGGCATTAACATTACGCTCCGCTTGACCATCTGTTTGGGGTTGAAAAGAGGTACTTAACTTTACTAGATGTGAATTGTATCCCCCTATCCAATATGATGGATAATTAAATACCATAAAGTCACACAATCTTATATATGAATATCCTTGCATAATCCTCCATCGAATAACTGTATTTAATAGGGATTGATTGGATTTGTCAATCTATCCATTACCACCCATATAGAGTTATGTTACAATCTAGTTCGAGGAAAACTCACAAAGAAGATCATATTAATGTCTTCCAACTTGCAAGTGGGAATTTAAAGTTCTTGGAGTAAGGCACCCGAATTTTGGAGCTCAATTTTCACTTCTTGGAAATTTGGGACATTGCAAAAAATTCCGCTATCCCCTTTTTAAGTCATCCCACCAAAATAGTTTTATATGGTCATCATACATCTTAGTATAACCGAGATGAATAGAAAAACATGAACCATAGGCTAACTCAAGAATTCGGTTTCTCAAGTCATAAATATTAGGCACACACAACATCTCTTGATACCTCAAAACACCATCCACCCAAAGAGACTGACTCATTAAGCTGGCCAAAAAACTGATTCCTTTAACTCCATTAATGATGGACCAAGGTGTTTTTAGACTTCACATCAACCACCAAAGACAATTCAGAGATATGATGGACCATGAAACTACCATTTGGAGAATCTTCTAATCTTACCCAAATGACCCAACCTATGAAGATCTTTCACTATGTATTTCTTGGCTTCATTCACATGATACACACTACCCATTTTAATACGAATTAGAGCATTTGCAACAACTGTGTCCTAGTCGGGATTGTATAGAACACTCATGTCATAGTCTTTCAACAATGCCAACCATCTTCTTGGTGGTTGATTTAACTCTTTTTGAGTTACACATGTTAAAGACTCTTATGGTCGGTATACAGATCCAGATGAACATCATAAAGATAATTCCTCCATATTTTCAAGGAAAACCCCACGGACACTAACTCACGATCATGAGTTGGATAATTTTTCTCATGCACCTTAAGTTGTCTAGAGGCATAGGCTACTACTTTCCCATGTTTCATAAGGACACACCCCAAGCCCATTAGAGATGCATCACCATATACCACAAAGCCTTTATATCCTTTGGTAACGTCAACACGGAAGAGATGGTAAGCATATTTTTTTAAATTTTGAAGTTTCTTTCCCATACATCTGATCACTCAAATTTCACACTTGTTGAGGTCAAGGTAGTCAAAGGAGAAGCAATGGACACAAAACCTTCCAAAAACCTCCTATAGTACCCTGCTAGACCCAAGAAACTCCTAATATCAGTTGGAGTCAATGGTCTAGGTCAATTCATAAATTCTTCTGTCTTTCTCAGATCGACCTCTACTCCCTCACTAGGAATCATATGACCATGAAATGACACTGATATCAACCAAAACTAGAACTTGCTATACTTAGAAAATAGTTGGTGTTCCTTAAGAACTTGTAATGCCACTCTGAAATGATCTGTGTGTTCACCCTCATTATTATAATATACCAAAATGTCATCAATGAAGACAATGAAAAACTAATCAAGGTAATCTCAAAACACACTATTCATAAGGACCATAAAATCCACCGGGGCATTAGTGAGACCAAAGGAAATTAATAGGAACTTATAGTTGTCATATCTAGGTGGAAACGCCGTTTAGATACATCCTCACCTGTCACCCTATGTTTGTGATACCCCAATATCTTTTCAATCTTAGAAAATTAGCGAGCTTCTTAGGGTTGATTAAATAATTCATCAATTCAAGGGAGGGAATACGTGTTCTTGATGGTGACTTTATTTAGTTGGTGATAATCAATGCACATTCTAAGGGACCCATCCTTCTTCCTCAAAAATTATACTGGAGAACCCCATAAAGTAATACTAGGTCTAATGAAGCTTTTGCCTAGTAAGTCTTTGAATTGAGCCTTCAGCTCTTTCAATTCAGTCGTAGCCATCCAATAAGGAGGAATTGAAATAGATTTTTTTCCGGTAGCGAAAGGTTATTATGAAAAACCTACGAAAATTCCCTCACTACGGAGACTAACTATGGGAGGATATTAGGAGTCTAAATCTTTGACTCTTACAATATGGTATAAACAACCTTAAGAGATCATCTTACAAGCCTTTAGAAAAGAAATGAAACGACCTCTAGGGATAGAATTACCCACTTTTCACTCTAAAAAGGGTTGAGAAGGAAAATTGAACTTGACAACTCTTGTACTACAATCTATGGAAGAAAAACAATCATGAAACAAATCCATTCATGAAATTACATCAAAACCAACCATATCAAGTTCTACTACTTCAACATGAGTAACTCTATTGGAAACATTATCGGACAATTTCTATATACCGTATTTGCAACCATCGAATCACTTATTCGGGTAGTTACCATAAAAAGTTCATTTAGTATATCGGGAAAAATATAAAACTTTCTACATACCAAAGGAGTAACAAAAGATAATGTAGCACCCGGAAAAAGTAAAGCATAAACATTAATAGAGAAGATTTGTAACATACCGATCACCACATCGAGAGAACTCTCTTGTTCACCCCTAAAGAAAAGAGCATAAAAGTAATACATTATTAGAGCATCAAAATTAGAACCACTTGCTTGAGTTTTCCCACTCCCCTTGTCTTACCCCTTCACGTTAGTGTAATCTCTAACCTTGTGACCGCTCTTTCAACATTTAAAGCATTTCTCCATCCCAACTAGGCATTCACCCTTATGTTTCTTGCTACTCTTTCCACAAGTTGATGTCTTGCATGGTTAACTAGTATCTCTTCTATTTTAACTTTTAGGGTTAGAAACCCTATCATCACGAGCCTTAGGAAATATTGAAGGAACTTGATTGGAGAATCTCTTCTTGGATATAGTCTTTTCTTGGATTTCAAACCTACCATTTGAAGAACCACCTTAATAAGACTTGGCCCTCTTGGCATCTCTATTATTCCTATTTAGTCTACCATCTTTCACTTGTTGAGCATGAACCATTAGACGAGAGATATTCATATTATCATGAAGCATAGCCGAACGAATTTCTTCAACCAAGTCATCAACCACTCCTGTAAGAAAAAGACTCATCTCATCCCTTGGGTTAAACACCAAGGATGGAGCATAAATGGATAATTTAGTAAACTTTAAGGAGTAATTAAGTAAACTCATACCTCCTTGACGAAGGTTGATGAGTTGTTCCACTTTAGCTTCCCCCAAATCTCTAATAAATAACCTATAAAGGAAGGCCCTCTTGAAGATCCTCAATGTTACCGGACCACCTCTTCTTACATTATTATCCGTCCATTGTGTGTACAAAGTTTGGACAAAATATTTAGTTTATAAGATGCCAACTCAGACTTTTAATTCAAAGCCACACCCATAGCAAATAACATCTTGTAGACATCTTCAAAAAAGTTTTGGGGGTCTTCACCCACTTTTGACCCAAAAAATATAGGAGGGTTCATCCTAGTAAAGTCTTTCAAACGAGCCATAGTGCTAGCATGCAGAGGTACATGAGGTCAAACTTCTCTATTCACATGGGATGTCATAGCTTAGACTTGAGAAGTGATGGCATTAGCTTAAGAGGTTATGGATTGGGCCGAATTGAGAAAAACCAACCTTATCTATCCATCCGTCATAGGTGGAGGAAAAACTGTAACTTCATCACTAATAGGTAATTCCTCAAGTGGGGGAACTTGATTGTCTTGCTTAGGAGCTTGGTTGCCATGAGCTCCCGCATAAGCAATCCATTCTTCAACTCTTATTGTAGTTGCCCTTATAGTAGTCAAATGTAAGACGTTTAGGTGAAAGAACACATAAATTAAGACTCTAGAGGCCTGGCATAGGAAAACAATAAGATTAGAATTTCCTATGAATTATATAGTATCCCATTCATAAGTGTGGTGCACTTCATAATTATGAATAAGTATCTACATAGACGTGATTTAATGAGACACCGATCATAAAGTATTCAACCTCATGCTCTGATATCAAGCTTGTCATATCCGAGGAGTAAAACCTTGACGTTACCAGCGTCGGCGTCCTTGGAGAGAACTAAGACTAGCCTCTTAGCGTTCGTTATTACTTTTCATAGGCTAAAAAGTGTGGAAAATTAAAAATTTTAATACAAATGTACATCATGAGATTTACATAGACCTCACGCTTGCACATCAAATTTACTTAGGAAGTTTACTTAGACTCCTAGAATATGAAACTTACATAGGCTTCTACTTTTATGCCACATATACGATATAAATTATTTATGCCACATATACAATATACAAAATATAGTCTAACAGGAAAGTCTTATATAAAACCATCTAAAGTAGAATAGAACAATTCTGACATATCCCTTACACAAATGTAGAATTTCAACTTATTGTCTACAACAATGTATTGAACAACAAGAGTAAAAGAATGTCATTAGACTATAGCAAGTCACATAGGTTTAATAGGAAAAGGCATCATCCTCGTATCTTAAAGACCTATTGTGACGCCTCTAAAATGAGTTAGCTGAAACTAGAACTTAAAATGTTCTAATGAATTCCTAAGGTCCTAAAATCGTTTATAACGTGGTAATGAGGCATTGTCTGAAAACTTAGGTGAATTGGAAGTCAAACGTCAAGGGACGACTAAGACGTTCAATTACTAGTCACCTATATGACTCGTGTGTGTTGATGTTCTTATATGATTTTTTTATGATCTTATGAGGTCGTTACATAATTTATAATAGATTTTATAGTAAGTTTGTCAAGCTTCATAAAGTTTGGAGGTCAAACGTCCATGACGTTAGAAAGGTTTGCCTTGTAACCACTTTGTGTGTCTTTGCAGGTTTCGTCAAGTTTTTTGTGTTGGTTTTGGATGTATTTTATATGGGAGGTACTAAACATATATAATATCATATTTGTGTTGCAAATGTCGGGGAAAACATCCCCAAGGACAAACCTCAAGGTTCCTTAAGGAAGCACCTTTCGTTTGAGCCTTAGGCTGTCTAGACAAGCCCAAACAAATGAGGCAATCGATGTCCAATAGGCTTGTAGAATCCCCTTTGTTGGAGTTCGTGGGTGAATAATAAGTCTAGGGAGATAAATCTCCCAACGAACAGTCTTTGATACAAACGACAGCCAGGCATGACGACTCATCGTTTGACGAACGACCAGTAGGTGTGCATGAATCGATGGTGGTCTGCAACCTGCGCAGCTTACTACTAAATGCAACGGTGAATCTGTAAATTCACCCAACTTCCAAATAATTGTTTGGGAGGTTACATAGGGGTGTTTTAGGCATTTAATTTTTGCATAAAAGTCCTAAACACCTAGAAGAATTAATTCTTCAAAATCAAAACCCAAATTCTTTAAGAAATTCTATAGAACTCCATTGGACCTAAAACTCAAGGAAGAGGTCGCATTGAAGTTTGATTGGTTATTCTTCATCACTTTTGTAGATTAACTTCAGTTATGCATGGTTTATTTATCCTTGAAACTCTCTTCATATAGTAGCCAAACTACAAATTGATTTTTTAAAGTCTTCTAAAGATGAACATGTTTAATTTTGTGATCTAGCCATGTGCTATTGCATTAAAAATTTTGAATCATTGAATATTAATTAATTTGATGTTAATTAGGTGATTCTAATCTATATTCTTCATGAACACGTGTAAAACATAACCTCTTCAAATTGGCTATATTTTGGATGTTATGATCTTATTTTAATACTTATGAATTCTAGTGTTGTTTTCTTTGAGCTACTGAATGATGTAAGAATTGTATTGAATTTATGTATAGGATGTCTTAGATTGACAAATCTATATTCGATTGACTTAGATTCATTTAGTATTATGATTCATGTATATAATTGATGATCATGGCCATGGGTAAGGGCCTATTACTATTGTATTGGATGATTTAGCTATGGATTGAAGTGGTGAGAATGAAATGATGGTGCGCTGCCCTAATTCTCTTTATATTAGTCAATGAAGGTTTTGAATTATGTTTTTTTTGGTGTTGTCCACTTATGGTGGTGGTGTTATGCGGTTTACTTGTCAATTATGTGGCCTCATTGATGTTACTTTATGTATTATGATGATCATGGCCTTGTTTAGACTACTTGATATATTATTAAAAGTTGTATAGGTTATATATGTAAAGTATGATCATATCTATCTAATGTTTATTAAGGTTATAGCATGTGTTCTTCTTTTGATGTTGTTTGTTTATCATGTTAGACTATGACTATGTCCTTATATGTGTAGTCTTAGAGTTTATGCATGATTCTTCCTACTTGGTTATATGAGTCTTATGATGAGTATATTGATGACTGTATAGTAGTATATACGATATACTTTACTTGGTTGTACCTATGTGCTTCTTGATATGATATGTTATATTTGATAAAGTGATGTAATGATGTGTCTTTTTTAGGTAGACCTATGTCTCTCTTCTTGATGCATGAATGTAATGTGAATATGAGATGTATTTACTTTAGATGCTAAATTCTCTTAGTCTTGTATATGTGTTGGACATGTGGCCTTGAACATAGTGAGAAGGTCAACTTATGTGGAGCCCTCAGCCTACTTAGGTTGTTATAATATTCTTGAAGTCGAATGTCGTAATTGTATCCTTCTTGTGTGAATTATGGACTTAAGGTTTGTTGTCTTCAACAACATGAAGTCATCCTTATGAATGTCATTATGGTATCTTATTAACAAATATAAGGGAACCAATGTACACGCTAATCATTATCGGCATCGTCGTCCTCGAAGATGACTATGACAAGCCCTTTTCATACATCATAGGTAAAAAATTACAAAAAAATTAAAATAAATCATTATGAAGTTTACTTAGGCTTCTCACATAGGCAACATAACAAAAAAATGAATTTAGTTGAATACTTTGTCTCAAATTAAACCATCTACAAGAGTATGAATTACAATAGTTTGGGCACAACTCTTAGTGTATTAAAAAATGCAATATTGGCTACAATAAAGTCTCAACATGAGAATGGAATAATTATCTCAACAAATAGACAAAATTTATAAGGTTTGATGAGTGGCTATATCCTTGGAACTCACGAGGACTCACCAATTGACTTAGGAAAGATCCAAGTCTTCTTCTCCAATGACAACGAATCTCCTCGACGGCCTGAACCTAAAATGTTTGCGGAAAAAAGGGAGAAATATTGGTTAGTACAAAACCACATGTACTAAGTATGACTTCTATGCACAAAGTCATTAATGCATGATAAAAGTACAATTTAGTCAAAATCATGTTTTCTATCTATTTAACTCAACATACATATATAAGAAGCATAATAAGTCAATTAAACATAATATTAACCCATCATGTAGATCACCCAACAAATACTTGTGCAATGTAAAATATAGAACCCCCGAATGCTATCCACAGCTAAGTATCACATTAAGCAACCCACTTCATACGTACAACATATTCTCATAATGTGTCATAGCATACCTGATACATAAATGCTACTCATAGTTTATAAAAATAATAATAATTATAATCATTATAATAATAATAAAAGAACACTACTAGAATCATCCTTGATGATCCCATATGTGCAATGAGTAAGAGAAGCCTATACCCTCCCTCGCCCTATGTAGTAGCCTTTAAGACAACCCTAATAAGAGTTGACATACTTAACTTTTTCATTTACTTTTATATTAGGGAAAAAAGTTAAATAACCTACATGATACCACGTAAGCTACATGGAATCTGATGTTCTACATCCACACCGAAAACAGAGGTATAACATTTGCCTAAGGTGTAAACATTCGTACGTAGATATCTAAGTGGATCCACTTAGCTAGAGTCCTATGTGGGCACATAGTTAAGGGTGAAGGATATTTTTTCTACAAACCTTCACTCACTAACATGGAGGTTTCCATCTAGGGAATTCGGGCCTACTAACATGAGGAAACCCATGTGGGAGGCTGGACTTACTAACGTGAGACCTCCATCTCATTTACATGTTATTTCGGTGCTAAGAAATTATTCCCTTTATTAATCATATTATATGATCATACAAGTTCACATTCATCTTTTATAGACCCCTATGTAAACATCTTATTATATAAAACTCATAGGTCATCACAAGTGAGAACAATACATTAACTTTAGACACAACTTCATGAGTGAGTAAACCTTTTACTTAACACTTTATTATTATCATGAGAAACTACTTTCAGTCATATAATAATCATACCATGAAATACTTTCATAATTCATAACTAATTCAATATTCTAGGGTTAATGATGAGGAATACTTAACATATACATCACCACCACACACTAGACCTAGAAGCACTACTATCTAAGTAACTCATAATTGAAGCAAAGAAGATCCTATCAACATACCTCATTGCTCTTCCAAGAACCTTCATACTTTCGTTACCAAGAATACATAGCCTATTACATAAACAAGGTAAATTCTAGAAGCAATTACATAATGAACAACAATGTAGTAAATATACATGTTCATGATCTTCACAATTCACAATATTAATTCAAGGTTTTCATGAAATTGGAGAAAAGACATGGCTCTAGGTAAATATCATAGGAAATCATCAATTAAACATCAATATATACTTAAACAACATTTATTCATCATAATTAACAACAATTGATTCATAATTTTGATTTTCAATGAAAACCTATGTTGAGAAGAAAACCTAGATTTTTGAGGATTTAGAATTCATCTTTTGGAAGGATGTCCTGCATGAAAGGATAACAACAGTGAAAGAAACCATACACTTTTGATGATAAATACATGAAATTGGGTTCGAAACTTTAAGGTTTGATCTTCTTCATGGAGCTCTAATTGTCTTCGATGGAGATTTGGAGGAACAGAGAATTTGAGAGAGATGAGATTGATTTTTTACTTCAACTTTTGGGATTTGTTTTGAGTGTTAAAATTGACCTAAAACTTACCTCAAAGACCTTATATAGTCACACATTAAATTGCCCAAAAGACCCCTCACTTAATGGGTCTTTTTGTCAAATCGAAACACTTAAAATACGACTTTACGACTCCGAGATGAGGCACTGGAACTCGTGTAGGATCCACATTTCAAGGGAAAGTTAAAATCTCCTCCGTATTTCTAAATGACGTGCAGCAGCCATAAAAATCCTGCTGCACGCAGGCTGCTTTGGCAGCCTGCTAGCCCAAGTTGGAGTCCTCCTCAAGGACCATTACGATGGTCCTTAGGGTGTCGTGTCTGTACGTTTTGACCCTATATACTAAATTTTACCTATTAAAAGTATTTTTACATGTTTTGGACTTCATATGACTCTTCGAAACCTTCACCAAACATAGGGACGTCAACAAGTTAAATTTCACTAGTTTCCGAATGTTAAAGTTTTTCTTTAATGCTATGGCTTCAATAGTTCTCAAACAAGTTATTTACACTATTTTATAACACTATATATGAGGCTCTATTATGGTTCATGGAAAATACGGTGTGTTACAATATTCTCCTCTTAGGAACATTGGCCCTCATATGACACCATTAACCTTCTATTGGGAAAAAGGAGTAGACTCAAGATTAGAATCCAAGCAACCGGGAATATCATAATGAGTCATAGATCACATCTTTGTTTGATAAAACCCTTATCTAGAAAATACTTGAGTTGAGCCTTTAATTTTTTCAACTTGGCCGAGTCTATCCGATACGGTGGGATTGAAATATTTAGTCTATCCGGCAATAAACCTATGGTGAAGTTAATCTCACGTTCGAGAGGAATTCTAGGAAAATCATCAGGAAGGATCCCTAAAATTTCTCTCACTATGGGTACCGACTATATGGGAGGGACCTTAGATTCAAGATCCCTAACTATTACTATGTGTTAGAGACAACCCTTTGCAATCAATTTTTAGCCTTTTAGACATTAGATGATCTTACCCATAGGATTTGAGTTTCTAACCTTCCACTCAAAAATGGGTTCATTTGTAAATTGAAATTTGACTACCCTTGTCCTATAATCAATAGAGGCAAAAATAGCATGCAAAAAATCTATTCCCAATATGACAAAAAAATTCGAACATGACAAGTTCTATCAAGTAAATTAATGTAACTCTATTGGGAAAGTAAATAGGACGACATTTATTGACTCTATTAACCACCACGGAACCACCCACCGAGGTAGAAGGAGAAAAAGGTTCGTCTAATATGTCGGGTAGTATATCAAAATTCATGGCTACAAGAGGGGTCACTATTGACAACGTAGTCACGGATCTAACAAAGAATATACATGAAAGAAATAATTGCAACATACCGATAACCACATCCGATGTGCTCTCTTGATAACCTCGGGATTGGAGAGCATAAAAGCGATTCTTTTTAGTAGCATCCGGATTTGGGGCATTTGCTTGTGCTTGAGCAATTTCCCTTCCTTGATCTTTATCATAGGGCAATCACTCTTCTTTTTTCCGCTCTTGCCATAACAATAGCAATTACCCATGCCAACAAGGCACTAAACATCATTTTTCCTACCATATTTTGTACAAAGAGGCTTTTCAACATAAGAACAACCACATTTCCTTCTTGGTGATTGGGAGTAGACACCTTATTCTTGTTTACCCTTGGATAATTAGAAGGGCCTTGATTGGAAAACCTCTTCTTGAACCTTGGTTTGTATTGAATCTCAAACCTACTCTTAGAAAAACTCCCCTCTTCAGTTCTCACCTTCTTCAACTCTCTACAAACATTCTTAAGGTTTTGCTCCTCAAATTATTCGGCATGAACCATGAGACGAGAGATGTCCATGCTAGGAATAAACATAGCTGACCTATATTAATTAACCACAAGACGCATATCCCCAAGAAATAATTGTTCATCTTAGCTCTATAATCTGCAACCATAGTAGGAGCATGTTTTATTAGTTGATTGATCTTGAGGCTCTACTCATTCATGCTATACTATGGTAGCGGATTCTAGGGCTAAAATGAACAAATTTTTCATGGGGATATCCAATCTTTTGGTTAGTGTGTGTAGGTTGGATATGTTGACTCCTATCATTTACATCCCTCGTCTCATGGTTCATGCAGAACAAATTGAGAAGAAAAAGCTTAATCAACATTGTAGGGAGTCGATGAAGGTAAGAACTGAAGATGGGAATTGTTCTAAAACTATATTTGAGGTTCAAGACAAACAAAAATTCAAGAAGAGGATTTCCAATGCAGGATCTTCTAATGCTCCAAGTGTCAACAAGAGTAACATGCCTACTCCCAAGCTCCATGAGGGGAAATGTGGAAGACATTATGTTCAGAAGCCTCTTTGTGCAAAATGTGATAAGAGACATGATGGTAAGTTACTATTTTGCAAAGAAATTTTTTATTGTTGTTGCAAGAGTGGTTACATTAAGAGAGATTTCCCTATAATGAAGTCTCAAAGAAGGGAAAATGCTCAAGATCAAGAAACTGCCACAAACACAGATACTCCTAAGAAGAATTGCTTCTATGCTCTCCAATTCTGAAGTGAAATCTCACAAGACGTGGTCACCGGTATGTTAAAATGATTTCCTTTGATGTATATGATATGTTTTATGCGAGAACTACATTCTGATTTTTGTCCCCTCTTGTACCCATGAAGTTTGATATACTACCCGACATATTAAAAGAATCTTTGTCAGTTTCTACCCAGGTGGGTGATTCAATGGTGGTTAATAGAGTCTGTAGAGGTTTTCCAATTTCCTTGCCAGATAGATTTACATTAGTATACTAGATAGAACTTGATATGCTTGATTGTGATGTCATATTGGGAATGGATGGGTTGCATGCTAGCTTTGCCTCTATTGATTTGCTAGATAAGGGTTTTATTTAACAAAGAATATCTCCATGGAATCCCCAGTATTGTTTGTGAAGAAGAAGGATAAGTGTTTGATAATATATATCGATTATAGTCAATTGAACAAAGTCACAATAAAGAATAAGTACCCTCTCCCTAGGATTGATGACTTGTTTGATCAACTCCAAGGAGAGAGTTACTTTTCAAAGATTGACTTGAGGTAGGCTTATCATTAACTTAGAGTATGGGAGGTTGATATTCCGAAAATGGCATTAGGAACAGGATATGGTCAATTTAAATTGCTAGTTATATCATTTTGTCTAACAAATGCCTCGGCATCATTCATGGATTTTATGAATTAATTTTTTTAGACTGTATCTTGATTTGTTTGTCATTGTCTTAATTGATTACATTTTGATATACTCCAGGAATAAGAATGATTACATAAGAAACTTGAGGATTGTTTCGCAAGTTCTCAACTATACCCATCTTTTTGCTAAGTTTATCAAGTGTGAGTTTTGGTTGAGATAGGTTGCATTTCTTTGTCACATTTTCTCTAGTAAAGGGGTAGAGATTTATCCAAGGAAGACAAAAGTGGTCTAAAGTTGGCCTAGACAATTAAGTCACCGACATCCGAAGTTTTCTAGGGTTTGACGGTTACTATATGAGGTTTGTTGAGGTATTATCATCTATCCCATGTCCATTAACGGCCTTCACCCAAAAAAGTCCAAATTCGAATGGTTGGAATCATGTAAAAAGAGTTTCCACTTATTGAAAGATAGACTCACCTATGCTCCAGTATTCACCTTATCGGAGGGTTGCGAAGAGTTTTTGGTTTATTGTGATGCCTCCTGGGTGGGTATAGGATGTGTGCTAATGCAACATAGGAGAGTCACATTGTATGCTAGGCCACTAAAGCCACATGAGTAAAATTACCCAACTCATGATCTTAAGCTTGCTTTCGTGGTATATGCATTGTAATTTTGGAGACATTATCTCTATGGGGTATATGTTGATGTATTCACCGATCACAGGAGTTTGCAATATGTATTTACACAAAAATATTTAAACCTACGTAAAAGAAGATGGTTAGAACATTTAAAGGACTATGACATGAGATTCCTTTACCATCCCAGAAAAGTTAATGTGGTAGTGGATGACTTGAGTATTGTGTCCATGGGTAGTGTGACTCATGCATTTGAGGATAAGAAAAAGTTAGTAAAAGAGGTTCAGAGGTTTGCTCGTTTGGGTTTCCGACTAGAAGACTCTCCAAAGGGTAGTTTCGTGTTTCGCCACGACTCCAAGTTATCATTAGTGGTTAGGGTGAAATTAAATCAACACCTTGATCCTCTACTGATGTAGTTGAAGGAAATGGTCCTTAGTAAGTCTAATGAGTATTTCTCTCAAGGGGAAGATGGGGTGCTTAGGCACCAAAGAAGGTTGTGTGTACCGAATACGGATGGGTTAAGGGAATCGATCATGGAAGAGGCTCATAGATCCCGCTATTCCATTCATCTATGTTCCACAAAGATGTACCGCGACTTATGAGAAATTTATTGATTCAATGGTATGAAAAGGGAGATAGCAGATTTTGTTGCTAAGTATTCAAACTGCTAACAAGTCAAAAAGGCACATCAAAATTTGAGTGGATTGACTCAAAATATAGATATTCCTACATCTAAATGGGAGGAAATTAACATGGATTTCATAGTACGGTTGCCTCGCACTAGAAGACAACATGACTCGATATAGGTCATCGTGAATAGGCTAACCAAATCAAAATATATTCTTCTTATCAAAGTAACATATTAGATTGAAGACTTTGCCAAATTGTACATCAAAGAGATAGTGAAGTTACATGTAGCCCATTGGTCTATCATTTTTTATAGAGGTACTCAATTTACCTCTAATTTTTGGAAATCTTTCCAAAGTGGGATTGGTACGAAGGTGAAGCTTAAAACTGCTTTTCATCCCAAGATGGACGGTCAAGTGGAACGCACTATTGAATTCAAAAATAATTGGTATGACCACCTACCTTTGATAGAGTTCTCCTACAACAATACCTACCATTCAACTATCTCTATGGCACCCTTCAAGGCACTTGATGAGAGAATAGCTTAGATCCTTTATTGGGTGGTATAAGGTAGGTGAGTTTGCTCAACTTGGTCCCGACTTGTTCTATGAAGGTATTGTGAATGTTTGGATTATAAGAGAGACACTAAAAATGGCTCAAAGTTTGCAAAAATCTTATGCCGACAATAGAAAGAGGTACCTTGAATTCGCAGTTGGATATTGGGTCTATTTGAATATTTCACCCATGAAAGGGGTGATGAGGTTTTGAAAGAAGGGGAAACTTAGTTCTCGTTATCAGGGCCCGTATGAATGTTTTAGCGGGTTGGAACTGTTGCATGAGTTTAAGTTGCCAAATGAGTTGGCCATGATTCATCTGGTATTCCATGTTTCTCTGCTTAATAAGTGTATATGTGATCCAGTTTCCATTATTCCTCTTGAAGGTTTAGGATTAAAAGATGACCTTTCTTATTAAGAGGTTCCGATTGAGATCTTTGATCGCCAAGTTAAGATATTGAGTAATAAGGAGGTTGTCTCCATAAAAGTTCTATGTAGGAACCACCTTGTTGAGGGAACAACATCAGAGGCCGAGGCCGAGATAATGTCCCTCTATCCTCATCTTTTTCCCCTTACTACTATCCAAAATTGAGGTTTGTAGTTCCTTTAAGACTATTATGAATAACGTTGAACGTATCATATTTTACTAAATATGTACATATTATAGTTGAAATCCATGCCTAAGTTGAGTTCTTTACTTTCCATGAAACATATTTCTTATGGTTTACTTTCACTTAATCTGTGTGGTATGCTTAAGTACTCGTTGAAATTAAGGTGAGAATGTTTGATAATATTTTGATAGGAAATCAGCATGTCAACTCTTAATGTTCATATTGAGCTCATATTGAAATGGAGAAGGTAGTTCCCCCTTATGTAATATGAAAAGTTGAGTTATGTATATGGGATATTTTAGATTAAGTTCCTATGTGTTATTGCTATGATTATATGTTGAATGTACTGAATGATTCCTCCAATGAGCTGTGATTGATTCTATTATATTGTAGTTGGTTGGGCTGCTTGTATTTAGTCTCTTCCTCTTACAGAGGTCGAGAGTGTCTTCGGGGAAGAGTGTTTCTAAGGAGGGAAGTATTGACACACCCAGAAATTTCTACTACTTATACTAGAGCCTAATATGCTTAGTGATGATGATTTTAGACATTATTGAGTACAAATAACTTGTTTGAAAAGTATTGGAGCCATAGAATTAAAGAAAAGCCTTAATGTCCGGAAACTAGCGAAATTTCACTAGTTGACGTCCCTATGTTTGGTAAAGATTTAAGGGGGTGAAAATGAAGTCTAAAACTTGTAAAAAAGGATGCTGCGCGATGCACATCCCACACGGACCTCACTTCCCAGATTAATTTTTGGAAAATAAAATGGGGAATCAGTGCCGCGACATGGAGACACTTCCCAAAATCGTAAAAGACATATTTTTGGTGTTTTGACTTCACAAATAAACCTATTTACAGAGAAAAAGAAGCTGAAATAAAAACAGAAATAAAAATGATGTCGGCAAGGTTTGAACCTCAGACCTTGGGGTTGAAATGTCAAGCCTAATCTAATAGGCCAAACAACTAATTTTTCAAATAAGCACACAGTTGAAGAAGACATGTTGATTTTCAGTTGTGTGCTCATTGCCACTTATATATAAGTAGTAGTTATTGAAGTGCATGGTTTTGATTAAATTGTTCCTTTTCTCATGCATTCATGATTTATATACATAGAGATCATACTTAGTACATGTGTTTTGGACTAACCCATATCTCTTCCCTTTTTCCCAAACAATGTAGGTTCGGGCCGTCAAGGTATCATTGAGGCTAAATCAATAAGGCTTGGACTAGACTCTCCATGTTTTGGTATACCCTCTAATTCAAGGATGCTACCACACAGTCTATCTTAGTGATACTTGTATTGTCTAGTAGACATTCATTTCTTTACTATTGTTTAATATATTGATGTAATCGCTATGTGGCAATTATAAATACGTATAACGGATTTTCCTGGATTGTTTGACTTCGTTAAGATGGTTATTATGATAGAAATATGTATACTAAATCCCTATGTGTTTTTATGTTGTGTATGTGAGAAGCCTATGTATGCTTCCTATGTAGTGGTCTATGTAAACCTGATTACTATATATCTAAAGTTTTAAATTATTCCACTTTTTTGACCTATGATGTGCTATGATGTATGCTAAGTGTTTGTGTTAGCCCTCTTAGAGGACAATGACACCTGTTACGCCTAAGGGTTACTTTGAATCGTATCACTCAAAGTGTTCTGGGTGGTGATGCTCCAAAAAAGAATCATTTCTATTCACTTTGTTCTAGAAGATCAAAGTGGAATGATGAGATGTTCATTGTAGCATGTAGCATGTTGCATATTGCATTGTGTTTAGAGTGTTGTTGAAATTGAATTTCATTGATTCCTTTCATTTTGCATTTTATGATGTTATGATTATGTTTCAAAGTTTGTTTATAAGGTTTTATCTTGCATATTAGTATGTTTCTATCATCAATTTCCTAAAATTTGCATTTCTGGAATTTTGAAGTATGTTCACTTCCAGGAAATTTGGCTTAATCTATGTATAGAAGTGATGTATATGAGCATGATAATGAATGTACAAGGATTTCATGATATTTGGAATGAAGAATGTGAGTTTTATGGCATAATGAGTTGCTGAATGAGTTTTTATTTTCTTGTTGTGTTGTGAGTCTCATGATTATGTGAAATTGATGTTTCTCCAAATTCCTATATTGTATAATGACTTATCTAGTATAGTTGAGACCTTTTAGTTAAATATCTAATCTTGGAAGTGTTTGGAGAGTGGCAAGTGTCATTCAAGGAAGAATATTATCCAAGTCGGGGAGAATGTGAAAACTTTAAAACAACTTAGGTGAAACTAGATCCTAAAATGTTTTTCATGAAGTTATAAGGTACTCAAACGGTTTTTAGTGTTGTAATGAGGCAGTGTAATATTCAGGTGAATTGGAAGTTAAACGTCAAGGGACGACTAAGACATTCAACGACTAGTCACGTATGTGCATCATGTATGTTAATGTTCTTATATGACTGTGTTATTAGCTTATGAAGTCCTTATATGATTTATAATAGTTTTTATAGTCTACGTGTCAAGTTTCATGAAGTTTGGAAGTCAAACATCTATGAACATCTATGAAATTTAAATGGTTTACCTTGAAACGACCTTGTGTGTCTTGGCACGTTTCGTCGATTTTTTTGTGTTTGTTTTTGATGAAATTTATACAGGATCTCCTCAACTAGTATACGATTATATCCGGGTTAAAAACATCCGGGAAAAGATCCCCAAGGACAAACCAATGGTCCTTTAGGAAGGAACCATCGTTTGAGCCTAAGGCTGTCTAGACCAGCCCAACGACGGAGGCAATTGAAGGCTAGTAGGTTGGTCAATGCCCCGTCGTTGGAGGGTGTGGGTCAAGACCTAGCCTAGGGAGCTCAATCTCCTAATTTACAGTCTCTGTGATCAAAATCACGGCTAGCCATGATGGCCTGTCATTGCACAAACGACCCGTAGGTGTACAGGCGTTGATAATGGTCTACAACCTGCACAACATACTTTAAAATGCAAGGATGAATTAGTAAATTCACCTAACGGTCAAATAATGGTTTGGGCGATTACTTAGGGATATTTTACGTATTTTAAGTGGGTTTAGAAGTAATAAACACCTATATGAATTTATTCTTCAAAATCAAAACCCAAATTCTGTAAGAAATTCTCTAGAATTCCATTTGAGCCAAAACTCAAGAAACAACATGAATTGAAGTTTGATGGGTGATTCTGCATCAGTATTTTGGATTAACATAGGTGAGGTACAGTTTCTTAATCTTTTAAACTCTCTTCATCAAGGAGCCAAACTTTAAAGTGATTTTCTGAAGTCTTCCAAAGATGAACTTGTCCAATTTTGTGATCTAGCCATGGGTTTGAATCATTGGATATTGATTGAACAGATATTAATTAGGTTATTCTAACCTAAAATCTTTGTGAACCCATGCAAAACATAATATGTTCAAATTGGCTATATTTTGGATGTTATGATCTTGTCTCAATTCTTATGAATTGTAGCGTAGTTTTCTTTGGGCTATTGAATGATGTAATAATTGTATTGAATTGATTTATAGGTTGTCTTAGATTGGTAGAACTATATTGAATTGACTTAGTTTCATTGAGTATTATAATTTATGTTTTGAAATTGATGATCATGTCCATGGGTAAGGTCCTATTGGTATTGGATTGGATGAGTTTAGATATGGATTGAAGTGCTGAGAATTAAATGTTGGTACGCTGGCCTAATTCCCTTTATATTATGCAATGTAGGTCTATGGTCCACTTATGGTGGTGGTATTATGTGTTTTACCTGTGAATTATGTGGTCTCGTCGGCATTACTTTATGTATTATGTTGTGATCGGTATGATCCACTTATGGTGGCAGTGTTATGTGTTTTACTGGGGAATTATGTGTCCGGGTCGGCGTTACTGTATGTATTATGTTTATCATGGCCTTGTCCACACTACTTGATATATTATTTTGAGTTCTATAGTTGATTTATGTGAAGTATGATAATATCTATCTACTTGTGATGAAGGTTATAGCATATGTTCTTCTATTGATATTTTTAGGTGATCATGTAAGACTATGACAATGTCCTTATATGTGTATTTTTAGAGTTTATGCATGATTCTTCCTACTTGGTTATATGAGTCTTATGATGACTATATTGATGAATCTATAGTAGTATATAGGATGACCTATAGTTGACTTGGTTGTACCTATGTGCTTCTTGATAAAATATTGTATATATGATAATGTGAAGTAATGATGTGTCTTGTATAGGAATACCTAAATCTCTCTTCTTGATTCATGAATGATATGTGAATATGATATATCTTGACATAGGATGCTAAAGCCTCTTATTATTGTAGATGTGATTGACAAGTGTCCTTGAACATAGTAAGAAGGTCAACTTATGTGGAGCCCTCAACTTTTTTTGGGAGGTTATGATATCCTTAAAGTCGAAAGTCGTTATGGTATCCTTCTATGTGAATGATGGACTTAAGGTCTGTTGGATGGAAAGACATGAAATAATCGTTAGGAAAATTATTATGCTATCGTGTTAACCAATGTAAGGCAACCCTACGGGACCTCTTTTCTAAGGTTAATTTGATTGGGTTATGAACTAGATATGGAACCTTTTCATGTGATCCTTTATGTGAATTACTCTATGAGAACAAAGGCTAGCACCTAATGAGTATGGTTTGGGAAGTTGCTCTATATAAGATGTAATTAGATAACGAAGAAACCCATCATATTCCTTAACCATGTGCCTACATGGGATGTGTCCAACTTTTACCATTGGCAAGTAGAAAACCCTTATTCGAGTATTTTACCATTTCAGATTCCATGCTTCACTTGCATGATCTATGCTGGTTATTGTCAATTCTCATCATATAGGATACCTTCTAGTGTTTGAGAAGACTATGAAGTTTAGGTGGTGGTATGGGAACTACCTAGACATTGCACCTTTACGCTTTGAAGGTGTTAGTTAGTTAGTCCCTAGGTCTTCTCCAATACCATTATTTGAATGTCCTTATGTGATGAATGTCTTTTAATGAACTAATGAAGTAATGACTTATGATTACAAAACATGTAAATGAATGAGTACCTAATCTACAGTAGCTTTAAGGATTTTCCTAGTTAAACTGTGAAGGGGGCATAATGGATGATGTCTTCATGTCTATCTAGGGAAGTCTTAAGAATGACTCTATAAACGAAAGTTGGTTTATAAGTTAGGATTGATCTAAACTTAGGAAGTCTTAAGGATTATTTAGGTAATTCTAAAGAGGATTATCGGGTGTTCTCTTGTAGAATTACTAAGGAGAATGTCATATTATATGTTATGTGTTTTGGTATATTGTAAGTGTGTATCTCAATATGGGTAGTCCTAAGGATCATTTATTTGTGCTTAAAGAGGCTTTTTTTGCGGTGTCTCTTTGTCTTAGTTAATTGAGTATAGCTTTTAGTGAGAGAATTACATGTTAATTGGGTTGACTATAACATTCAAAATATTCACTATAACATTAGTCTACTTCACTGTATTGTGGAAGTGATCCACTGTAATGTTCCTAAAAATGTGATAATATGCTTATGTGATTTCCTATGTGTTTATATTGTGTTAAATATTGTTCATATACTTATACTATGATGTATTAATCAAAAAGACAATATTTCAATTAAATGTTTGTTATGATGATTTTTTTGCATTAAGCCATACTTAGTACATGTGTTTGTATTAATTCTATATTTTATCTATCTCTAAAGTGTTTCATAGGTGAAGGTGTTTTGGGGAGCAAAGCTTGGATTATAGGATCTTTCAAGAAAGTCTGAAGTATGTCCTCATTTGATTCGAGGGCAAAGATGTCTTAAGAGTTTCTTTATTAAAGCATTGTAATATACTTGATGGTACTATATTTCAATTGTCTGGGTTGTTTCCTAAGTATATTTCGAGTCTATGATTTGATGACATGAGACTTAGTATTTCCTTTGCTTTATATGAAAGATATTTGAAAAACTATTCGAATGTTTGTGAAATTTTTTAATCCGCCCTACTTTTCATATATGTGTATGAGATAAATGATGTGAAACGGTTTGTACAAGACTCCGAGAGGTCAAGTACGTCGGTTGCACTCCGAGAGTGTCATATCTTCTAGGGTATGGTCATGGAACAGGACACCTACCCACACATGTAGAACGATATCAAAGCCTTCTTAAAAGAAGACTCAATAATTCAACTGCCCGAACCTACATTGTTTTTTCAAAGGGAAAGAACTATGGATCAGTACAACACTTGTACTAAGTATGGAAACATATGCACACCTATTAACATAGAAATCATGCTAAAGGGGACATTTGTTCAAAACCATGCTAAGTTACTTTTAAAAGCCTTGTGCACAACCAATAATACATATAAGACAATAATCATGAGTTCCTCAAGACAATAGTATATTCAACACAAGACCAAAATCATCAACTAAAGTCAAGTTATCATGTGCAATGGCATATTGCAGAACATAATGGATTAATTGAGATGGTATTTAGTAAATACGTAATTATATTGAATATATCAACCACCTTTCTTTTCCAGTCGTCTCGAAGGGACAAAATAAAGAAGTTGTTGTTTCCTCAACAATTTCTGATCTCTAGCGGACCTCTTAGTAGGATTCGAACCCAGATGAAGTTTTGACCATCTATCACAGAAAAAATAATGAATGGATCTTGTAAGATTCCTACGAAATTCACTCCAACATCATGTTAAAACACCAAAGCATGTATAATACTTCATAACATTACAACATAAGCAAGACCCTAACCCATTACGAAGCTTAATAGTGCAATGACAGGGTGAAGCCCCATTACCCAGTCAACCAAGTAAACCAACCAAAGGATCACAAATAATGTCTAACTTCATATAACATAGCATCATGAGTATCCATCATCAAATTTAGCAATATAGACCAACAATATGTTCATAAGTGAAACAAACATCAATCAAAATCATTAACATGTGAATTCAACTTATGCATATAATTTACTTTATAAGAACATAATAACATAAAAATATCCTCCTAGTACTTCCCTTAAGGCCAACTAGCGCACTGTACAAGTAGAGTCCCATACACTTACCTAGACTAAGTCAAACCCCTTTAGTCCTACTAGTTAGAGTTCACATTATTACATGATTTTACTTTTTCAAACACTTTCCTTAACACTAATCAATTCAACACTAGTTCATAACCTAGGGTAAGAGAAATTGGGATTAATTCATCACCTCTTCCACATACAAGGTTTAACATCAAGACCTAGCATAATTGAACAATAATACATCATAGTATAACAATAATAATAATTATAAATAAAGAACAATAAAATTTGAAAGATCAATTTTGGATTAGAAAGAAACCCACGTTCAATTCATCATATGGAAATCAATTTTGAAAGAACCCTTTGGGCAAAGGAATCCCAAAGGGGAAAAGTTATCATACCATGTTAATCCTTTAAGATTGATGGACAAAATTGGGTTTCTTTATTCCATATAGCCCTTAGACCTTGGTCAACTATAGAGTCTTCTTTGAGAGATAGAAAGTAGAGAGAAGGAAGAGTGATTTGAGTTTAGGAATTGTGGGTTTTGGGTTAGTTTAGTTAGGCTTAGGTTTTTAAATAGGTCCTTAATTAACTTAATTAGACCTTCCCCAACCCTTAATTAACAGACTAACCAACTAACTAATTAAATGATCCCACTTATAATGACCAACCAAAACACAGGCGTGACCTACGAGACCCCGACCTATTGACCATAGGTTCGTCGACGCCATTTTCATTCACCATCCTGCACATCCGTCGATGGTGTTAGAGACTTGAATTTTTGCAATTTTTGGGAAATATTTAAGTGTGGTACTATGCATCCGCTGATGCCTCTTCAGTAAGATGAATCCCCATCGATTGGCTTCGTAGGTAGCCACTACCAACACTGCATAACTTTGCAGATTTGGTTCAAATGGAACGGTCCTCTCCAAGGACCCTTAGGGTGGTCCTTGGAGAGTCGTACCTACCCAAAACACAATATTACACTGGTTTAAAACCTTTCCACAAATTTTCATCAATTTCAGAGTCTTAAAATGTAGTGAAATAGGCTAAGGCACACTAGCACCTCTTTCACAAATCTCCGGATGTCATGGAGGTTTCTTGACGTCTTGACTCTAAAACATACTAAATTGATTGTAGGCATTATTTTAGGTCTTAAAACAGTGTTTCAAGTAATGGATAGCCATATGAGGCTTTATATTAGGTCTTGAACTTTTGGAGTGTTACATACCTTGGCAAGTAGAGCACCTATTTTGGTCTGGGTTCCCATGACACATGATTCCATGTTTAAAACTCGCGGTGTCATGTTGAATGAGGAGAAATTTCCCTAATGTAAAATGGAAGTAAATTAAGGAACTTTAACAAGGTTAACCTAATGGAAGTTTCTTAGAGTAGGTGAGGGTATGGAACTTACCTATGCATTGGACAAGTATGTATTTTAAGGGATTTGTAGGAAGGAGTTCTATATGTATAAGTTTTTTATGCATGACATTTTAATGTTGTCTACTTGTATCATTATACGAATAGTATGAACCATATTGTGTCTATATGATGAGGTCTTACAATATATGCATAATTTTGGTCTTATTAACGATATGATGAAGGTCCTGCTTAATATGCATGAAGTTTTAGATACTTGTCATATTGATGTATGAAGTAGTTGGTAAGGTCTTATAATGCCTTTATGAAATGAATTCCAAGCATACATTTGTTCACTGTTTCTCTTTATGATGATATTGGTAGTGTTTACTTTATGCTATCCTGGAATGAGTCAAATATGTGGTCCATGAAGTATCTTAGGTCACATGTAAAGTATGAGTTTTATGATATGCTTTATTCCAATGAATGTGTATGTTTAAGGTAATGAAGTTTGTATGAATGTTCATGTTGGTGGCCTTAAGCTGATGCTTGAGTGTGGATGGTGGAATGGGAAAATATTCATACATTGCACCAAGTATCACTAGATGATAATTTTGGGGTTAAGGAGTTATGTTTAAAAAAAAGATAATGTTATGAAATTCTAAATTTGCCTTTAATATAGTATGTGGATTTATGTGTTTTTGTGACTATTGTACATGTCTATATGAAGTATGTGAACTATATTGTTCTTATTGTATCAATGTTCATGAAGCTTTATTAAAAGACATGATTCATGGTTTCTAACAAAATGTCTTCTTTAAATGAATGTTTTTGCATCGTTGCCATAGTGAGGTTCATGTAGTAATACCATTATTCATCAAGTTTTTACACAAAGTGTAGGTGGTTATGGATAGAGGATGTCTCCTATGTGAAAAGCTTTGATAGATATCCCAAGTTCAAGAAAGGGATCCTTAAGATTCAAGGATTTCCTAGATCAAGTTATTCTTAAAGTTTATGTAATAGCTTAGATATTATTTTATGTTGTTAAGGGAGGTGTCCCTAATCTATTCTATTGATATTGAGTCTAAGATGGCAAAAGAGACTTACAGCATAACCATGTACTTATGATATTTTGTATAAATTGAAGTGATGTTTCTAGCATATGATGTGCTATGAAAATTTATAATTTTTACGCTAAATTTCCAATGAAAATGCGATGAATGATGGCTTTGGGCTTGCATAAGACCTCTGAGAGGTCAAGTGCGCCAAGTTACTTTTGGGGGGTGCTCTCTGGGCGTAACAGAAGCATTGGCAATACAAAAGGGAATTTTTCAACTCTTACTAATTACTACATTCCTCCAAATCTATATACTCATCTACTCACTAAGCCATAATAAGCATAAAAAACCTTCTTCTCCCTCAAACCATTTAAACATTACCCCTTCAAAGCAATCACTTCTAGAAGACCACCGGACAAGGGAAATATAAGAGAGAGAGAGAGATCATATGGAGTGAATCTCTATGACGTGATACAAGAGAAATGAAGAAAGTGATACTTCTATCGTCCTATAGCCTCTCACTCATAGATGTGTCCTAGCTCACACCGATGAACAAGACTCTACTATATGTAGCTCATGAGACATCAACCCTAAAACATTTTCATAACCTTATGGTCAGATGTCAAGTTAGTCATGACCTGAGAGCATCCCTAGTCAGACATGGCGCACCCTAATTTCCATAGGTCTTATACAAGACCTTAGTATTATTTTGTTTCATTGTCATAACATAGTGTAGAATTTAAAACATTTACATTTGAAATCACAAGACTAAAACTCATTTCATTTAAAACCATTAATACAAAAGAAACATAACTAGTTTATTGCATGAACTTGAAGAAACTCTTAATACAAATGTCATGTGTATCTACTCAGGAGTACCTTCTAAGCGTCACACGACTTACTTAACCTCGAAGAGGTCTTATAAAAGCCCTTTAGCTTCATTACATAAAATCCCATAAAAGTGGAGAGAATTTAAAACTTTTAATTTTACATATTACAAAAAACTTTTTCATAACAGCGGAAGTCTTTCTAAAATGTGTCTCAAAACCATCTACAATTACAAGAGTAAAAATGTCTTGGGACGCAGCCCAAAAAAGTCCAAAAGATAATAAAATACATAAAAAGAAACATAGATATTTGTCCTCGAATGCTATGAGGACTCACCAATCTTCAATCTTCTCCAATCTTCGAAACCTAGCCTCCAAGAACTTAGTCTCCGAAAAGCCCCTATATTTAATTGGAATGTAGGCGATATACGTTAGTACAAAAGTTCTAAGTAATAAACCTAACCTAGAAAACATAAGATATCTCAAAACGTTAGTCAATATAAGACATAATCATCAGAGGTAATATCATAATCATAACATCATTACAACATAAGAATTCTAATATAGTAATTCAACTTACGACATACATAGGTTCACACTTGAGATATTCGTCGTTCTCACTCAAGTGAACAATATCCCAAGCTATCTCCAAGTATACTTGTGCGAGACCAAGGTAGCATCCCGTAATACTACATAAGCTAAGTACCTCTCTTTGGTCATTCTTGATCATAGTAAATGTTCATTATTAGGATCTAAGTTTATAAGGACATAAGAGCAGTATACCCCTATATCACCTCAAGGCACACTTTTCCAATGCATGTGGGGCATTCCATTCTACCACAAACACAAAGCATATCTTGAAGTCGCCCTGTTCACTTTCATCAACTATAGATGTCAATATTAGACCTACTTCATATTTACAAGGAACTGTCATCTTAAGCCATTCATATCAGGAATGGAACTAAAGGAACTATCCACACTAGTCAAATATATATAAGAGGTCATTTCATAAGTATGTTCAAGTCATACTTTTGTCATGTATGAATGACATCCCATACTACACTAACACTAAGTACTTCTTTAGGCTAACCTTATCCAATTTAACTTATATTTCATTCTAGTATATTAAGCTTAGCATTCTAATATAATGGACCTACTACAATGGGATTGCATAAAATCCAAGATCACCAAGGAAGTATATAAGAATACCAACCTAACCACCATGCAACCATTCATGTAGATGCAAGCCATCCATAACGGAGCATAAGTCATCAAACCTAAGCTATTCTTGCGAGAGTGTAACATGTAAATCCTAAGCTACCATGAAGTGGTTTTGACTTAGCCAACTTAATCTATCATGAAGGCATTTTAGTCATGCTACTTCAAGATAATCCTAGGAGAGTATTGATCCTTCATCCTAGGATACCATGCCTACTACTAATGCAAGATACCATGAACAGACTTCTACCGATTCACAATCAATCTAGCCATGGGAGGTCTTAACTCCTCCAACCAAAGATACCATGAGATTCACTATCCCAACCTATGCTTACGGCTACCATCAAAAGATACCATGAGATCTACCTTTTGAAGCTATTCATACATCGACCATCCAATAAAGAGTCATAAGCCTCAACCCTCAAGCAATTCTATCTTGATATCTCACCAAGTCTCTAACACAAGTAGTTGTCATGTTGCCTAACTTCAAGTTAATCTAGTCTATCATGCTTTGATTGAAAATTGTTATGACTACCAAGAGTCATTCTATGTGAAATAACTTAGTTCTCCTAACTTGTTCATGTATTAGTTAATAAGAGAAAGAAAATATTAAATCAATATCTCCCCATATTGACGATAGCCTCAAAGCAATAAAAACTACAATCCCTATCGTCAAACCTTACGTCATAATCATTATCATACTAGTCTAGATTTGAATAAACATTAGACATAAAACATAATCATAAGTCAATTTTAAGCATAATTCATCATAAATTCCCAATTCAATTCACTTTTTGTAATGTAGGCATACATCTAGGTTAATTCATGATTGAATAATCCTTTTCTTTATTTAGTCCTATGCACATTAGCAATTCAAGAGAATCTAATAAGAATCATTAATTTCTCATTCAAAACCTAAACCCATATAATCTATAAATTAGAGTTAATCATTAATTAAACATAAATTCTTCCTCATCACATTAATCAATATCAATGTAATCATATATGGGCAGAATCGAACCCCTTGGAATCACACCCACCTAATTCCAATGCATTGGAGTCAACTCTATCTTCATTAGGGTTCCTCTTTACAAAATAGGGAAATGTAGTGGGACTCTATGGGTGGAAGAACCCATAGATTAAGAGCTTTATGTACCTTGATTATCTTCTAAGTACAAGCCTTAAGAAAATTGCCCTTTCTTTTTGACTCTAGCTTTAACCCTATGTTTCTTCTTCAACAGAGGTTTTGAGAGAATTCGGAAGAGCTAAGTACAACCTTAAGAAAATTACTTAGAAACAGTTTCTTACAAATATCCAAAGTATCAAAAAACACCCCTACACTTTTTGGACTTCAAATACTACAACATTTAAGGCCTACGTCTACACTAAATCTGGACAACACTTGTAAAGTGTTTCCTAATATTTTTTTGTGGATATTTTTAAAGCGTAAGCGAAATTTTTTACTTTTACCTACGATAACATTAACAATACTTGCAAAGTGTACTCTTTATAGGTCAGACTTTATAGGTGTTATTATTGTTTCATATAATAGACAACAACTATTCAAATATGTGGACACACTTTTAAAGTATCTTATTTTAAAAAATTTAAAAACAACACATTATAAATGCGGCCATATATTCTTTTCTAAAATATTATATTCCCTCCAATATTTTTAACACTTCCTCCAATTTTTATCGCGCCAAAAAAAAAATTCATAACATAGAAATCTTTCTTTTTCCCCAAATTAAAAGAATCACAATTTCTAGGTTACATGGAGTGAAGAATGATGTCTGTTTCTTCAAATCTGATAATTTTCAAGAACGATTCATAGATTTAAGAACGACGCCATCTTCTCCATAACATAAATTTCTCAAGCACAATCCTTTACAGATTGAAGAATAACACATTTTTCAGTTTCATGGTTGTTTACCTGTGACCTATGAAAATCTCTCGTAGATTTGCGATTGTTTTTCATGGACGGAATGGCTTCAGTGAAGTAGATGATGTCTCAAAGCTACATCACATTAAAAGGATTTTGTTGGTATATAGTTTATCAGGTAAAAATCTTATTTTTAAAAGTCTAAACCTATGGCATTAGATTTTACACATTTAGATATTCTTTGGTTATTGATACAATTTTTGTTGATACAAAAGGAAATAATTTAATAGAAGAATTTTTGGTTTGGTTTTCCATTAACTTGGTTTGAGTAAGCTTTTTTATAGTTTCAACATATCTTTGATATGTCGCTTTTGTGCTAATAAATAATAGATAGAGTTAATCTTTACGAGGTTAATAGATTGAAGTTGTACGTAGATTGGGGCTAAGCACCATTTCATGATTCGAAGATAGAGAGTGGACCTTCTTTAATTGTTTTGGCTAATGCTTAAGAATGTTATTGGCTGGAATAGTGCACTCTTGGATTTGTTCAATAAATTTTACTAGAAAAAGAAATAATCTTATTATCCTTCATGTTAATTCTCTCTGCATTAGATTTTATGTCGCATTATGATATTTCTGCTCTAAATCTGCAGAATCCAATATTTTATGCTTTCTGTATGATGAATTCTTATGGTTTATGTCTAAGTTGCAGCTATATCTACCACTTTGTTGAAGAATATACCTATAATAATTTTATATTTAATTGAAGAACTTTACCTGTAGCTGCCTCTATTTATGTTCCATATCCAGTTTTTGAAAAGGTTCTTATAGAGGTGACGAATAGTAGTTGCCAAGGAAGGGAGATGAACTAGTTAGCTCATCAACCAATTTTACTGGATCGGGTCTCCAAAAATTTCAAAGAAGAAGTAGTGAACACGTCCATTCAACTGTTGCCATTGTTATATTTCTTTGTCTACATTTCGACTGTCTTTTATTCTCATCCTTAAAACTTAAATGGGTTTATTTATTGTTTGGGTAGCTTCTTAATGATATTTGGTGGTAGTTAATTTCTTGTTGGTGGAGTAGTTAATACTTTTTAGTGCAAATTCATTTTGTTTCAACTTTGTAATAATTTAACAGATAGCTCTTACTTTTCTAGGTCTCTTGGAGTTACAATTAACTTCACAACATACCCTCACAGAAAATTTTTTACTTTTTATATGTCGATATACATAGGCTTAAAATTATCATAACTATAGTTCTTCTACCTTGTGCCTCACCTTGCAAAGATCGGGAATCTTTTGCTTCTTCCTTGCTATGGTGACTGCAAACATTGTTTTCTACTTTGGATACTAGTCTTCAGTTTGCATGTAGAATTCGAACTTTAAATAATATGTTTCCTAGTAACTTCATATGTATATATTGCTTATATATATAATTTCCCTTCACAAGAGAGCTCGCGATCTTTGGAATCACTGCGCCTTGAATAATATGCTGAGGTGAGTACACTGTTGTGCACTGAATATTTTTTTTTTTCACAACGATTATTTATTTGATAATCTCATATCAACTTTCTCTTGTATTGGTTTAATGATGTCTTCTCAACTGATATATTTGATAAGTGTGAGAATTTTCTTAGTCGACTATTAAAAAAGCATGGAACAATTTTTACATTCTCCAATGCTTTGTCTTGGACTTTTGCTGGTGTATCTTCTAGCTTTGGTTTAGAATTGTTGGAACAAGTAGTGTTAATATTGTGAGTATCTATCATTCTAAAAGATTGTTAGTACGTCTAATATTTTTCTTTATCTCGTGGTTGAAAACTTTAGAGATTGTAGTCTTTGTTAGATGTTTTCTTCGTCTTTTTCTGTCACCTTGAAAGGAGCAATATGGACATATGATACTCGTACAAATCAATCATTTTCTCGTTCACTTAGTGCAGCAGACTATGTTGTTGCTCAGCGGCTTAGGGGAGACATGATTCTTATACTAGCTACACTAAGGAAATCTAAACTAGTCATGAATTACTTTCAGACTCCATAGTAGGCATGTGAATACATTAAAATAACATAATAGGCATGTGAATCCATTAAAATAAATATCATTGCATTGTTCTCCTCTGTTATAAGAAAGTGATATCTATTTGCCTTAATTCAAGAACATTATTTTCCATGTCCTTAGTCTTCTTGAGTTAGTAGTTGTTGTGCTCGCCTTAAGTTTGGTTTATTTGTTTGTTAATCACCATGAGTTTGTTTGGTTTATATTTGTTGTAGTATTTTTCTTGTTTTGGGTTATGGGTTACTGTGACATTTTATTTGCATATGAAATACATGTTTTAATAGAAAATTAGAGTCATGTTTTTCATAACAATACCACTTCATTGGGAAGTTGCTGGGAAATCCAAAATCAAGTGATGATTTTAGTATTAAAGTGTAGACTATAACAATATTGTAACCGCTTATCCGGCAAATTATATTTGTCCATTTTAGGCCTAGTCCAACATGTCTATAAAATGTGTCTTTTGGATGTATTTCTTGATGTACTCAGCATCCTTCTAGTGTTCTATGATGTGGATTTTTCTAGAGTGTCACAAATAATATATTCTAAAATCTTATTGCTAGTTTTTATTTCAGTCAAGCGGACCTTACTTGAATGTGCCAATTGGAAGAAAGACGGACGAATATCAATAGTTAGTGAAACAACACAGCTTCCAAAGCCGACATTCAGTATTTTCTCAACTAAAACAAAGCTTCCATCAAAGAAGTCACACACTAGACGACTTGGTGTCTCTATTCGGTCAGCATACCAAATGCTCCAAAAATTTCACTAGTTAATTTCTTAAATGGTTACTTAACTTACTTTTGATACGACTATATGTTCTCTTTGGCTTGCAGGTGCACACACTCTAGTATTTACCCTTTGCTCATTATTTATGAACCATATATACAACTTCAGGTCCACCCATGACATTGATTCTACACTACATCCATCACTTGCAGGAAGCTTGAAATGCATATTTCCTCTAAAAAATAGGGCAAAAAAAGCAGGAATAAGCAATGATCCTGCACCAATAACATTTGATAATACTCATTTACCTAATCCCCTGGGGAGCTGCTGGTATGAATCTTGTGTCATAGAAAGAATATCATCTTGAGGACGAATGGTAATTTCAAAACAGTGACTTTAAAATTTTGGAAGAGATTTGGTTTTAATTTCTTCTTTACTTGTTTTTTCTTTATGGTTTATTGAAATCTTAGCCTTTTCGTAGATGTTCTTTTGTTTCATATCATAGTCTTTGTTCATGCAGATGGAATCCTTAAGGTGGAAGTTGATAGAGTTCTTCGACCTGGTGGCTACTGGGTGCTTTCTTGTCCTCTGATCAATTGGAAGACTAATTAAAAGGTCTGGCAACGCCCCATGGTGGACCTTAAGGAAGAAAAAATGAAAATTGACGAGATCGCCAAACTTCTTTGCTGGGAGAAGAAATCTTACAAGGGTGAGACTGCTATTTAGCATAAATTGATGGATGCCAACTTATGCCGTTCTACACAAGAATATTTTTAAGCTTCATTTTGTTAATTGACAGATCCTTATGATGTCTGGTACGTCATCATTCTAAATAGCTGAGTTTTATATGTTGGAAATTCTTTCCTAGTTAAAGCAAAAGCTAAAGAGAATATTCTTCTTACCTACAATGAGTGGAAAATTTATGCTTATGTAAAGCAGATATGTAGTCCATTAGTCCTCCAAGAATATGCTTCAGTTAGATGTCTGCCCAAACAACATCCCACAGTTACTCAATGATGACTCATGACTCTAAAGAGAATATGCCTCAACTATGACTGCATTAACTATTCCATTAGAAATTCATGGAGGAAGAACATAAATTCTCTCAGTGAATGGTTTTAGACCTTCATCATCTTTATTGCCTTTGTTTGTTGTTATGCATGCTTCCATTTTGTTGTACTTGATCAACAAAAGCAAAATAATGGAATCCATGAAACTTGATCTTCAAATTTGAGTTTGCGCTGCAATATACGTAGTATTGGGTGAAATGAAAGAGTTTATCCTATTACTTTGCTACAATTGAAGCGGCTAGGCTATTAGCAATAATGTTGTATTATGCATCTAACTACCTTGGACCATTAGTCCATTAGTCCTCCAAGAATATGTTTCAATTAGATGTCTGCGCTAACAACATCCCATAATGAATAAAATAGTCCATTATTCCTCCAAGAATAAAACCAGGACCATTCCCTGAGATACTTTATGATGTTCTTCCAAGAATATGCTTCAATTAGATGTCTATTTTTTTAAATTATTGTTACAGTCATTGTGGAACGTTTTCTAAGAGGGGGATGACCTGTATTTTTTAGTTCTTGGTCGTCGTCGCTCAATTCTTTTCATTTTTCCCAGTTCATGGGTTGCAGTAACAGGACTATTTAGTGATTGGACTAATTATATAACTTTAGTTGAACTATTTTGTGGTGTTGATTTGGTACATAAGTTGGGTCTCACTAGAGGTAACCAGTGTAATCAAAGAAAAAAATTAATAGTTCTGGCCTGTATTTGGTCTATATGAGTGCAGAAGCTAATAGTTAGGACAATATTATAAAGAAGACGAGGCAATTCTATGAAAGGGTCAAGGATCTAGACAAACACCAAAAAGGGAAATATCATGTTAAGGGCCAGTATAATGTAAGGAGGCTCACAAAATCTGGAAAAAAAACTTTAGCAAGTGGTTGAGAGTTGACACTACATAAAAACATTTTGTTGTTTTAGATTTCTAAAGGCACCAACTCTCGGCAACATCCACTTAAAGAAAAGAGGTAGATACATTTGGCACATGTCTGCAGCTACCTGACATAAGTAGTATCTACTGCAGATGTTGTCATGTGTTAGACATGCATTGTTTAGAGCCAACCAGCTAAAGCATATCATTTTTGGGGACAGTTCTGTCCTCGAAATTAATTTCTATCGCTAGAAGTCTAAAATTTTATTATGAGCATCTAGTGGTTTTCATCCCTTTTGTACAGTGTATTCCTTTGCATTAGGACAGCAGGCTAATGCTTCAGCAGCCTGTGTCTTCATGTTTAAACCTTCCACATTACACACAAAGTAAAAAAGTCTCTCAAGTTCCCAGTTATTCATGTTTCTGCTCAAAGAGGGGAATCCACTGACTGTCTTCTCTATTCTATCCAACCGTAGAGTCACAATCTCATGCTATCAGGAAGAATGATTGATAGGTTTATGTAAAGTTGGAGTTCTCTATATCCTTCAGAATTTTGAATTCACGAAATTTAGAGCGTTGAATGAGACTTCTTTATGAAATTCCTCCCATAGCCTACTTAAATGTTTTCATGGCCCCACTCCATATGGAGTTCTGCATTGCTTAGTGTGTTACTCAACTTACATGTTTGGCTGCAACCACTTTCTTCCACAAGCTATTGTCCTCCATTCCATATCTCCAAAACATTACTATCGCTTAAGCTTTTGATCTCACTTTGCATGTATTCTTGTACACATTTGTACACATTGATGTTACTTTGGGCGCTCAACATAAAAGATTAGAATACTCGGCATGAATTACCTGTATGCATTTTATATTCTTATGTCTTTTACATTCCTGCATTCCTAGTTCACTCTCATGCGTCCTTTTTTCGTTATCAAGTCTTATTTGATTGGATATGTCGATGATCATGTCTATGATAGACGACTTGATTGGCTACTTTCTCTAGGTCTCTGGCAGTTCCAATTGATTTTGCAATATACCTGCTACATGAAAGATATATAATTTTGATATGTCGATAAACAAAGACTTCAAATTATCGGAACTATAGTCCTTCTACTTTATTAAATCTTAAGAGTCTTGTGTACCATTTCACTAACTTATAATTTTATTTTTAATATGCAGGAAAATGCCGGTAATTGAATTTGAATTTTGTCCAGAGGTAAACTTGATCGAGTTTTTGTACTATTGTCATATACGTTTCAGTGTATTTGGTATTTTTTAATTTATTAATATTAGAGATCTTTAAGCAATAAATTTTTAAGTATTGATTGTACAAAACATGTTTTTGGATGTTTATTTAAAATATGTAGCTTCTATTTAATTATTAGTTTGTTTTGTGCATTAGGTCACTTGTATATTTATTATATGATTGTATAATAAATATATGAAATTCAAATGTGTTGTAGGATGTCGAATTTAATGTTACACTTTGTAAGTGTTGGTTCAGATGACATATAAAGTTATGCTTTATAAGTGTTGCTCTAGATGAGAAATAAAGTTTAACTTTACAAGTGTTGCTCTTGATGCGATATAAAGTTACGCTTTATAAGTGTTGCTCTAGTTAATATATAAAATACAACACTTTTGAAGCGTGACCAATAATGTTGTAAAGACATTGGTTTTAAGTGTAGACAACGCTTTAAAGACAACGCTTATACCACTTTGGCTACACTTTATAATTGTAGCCAAAGATGGCAACATTGAAAAAGTGTTGCCTAATATCAAAAGTTATTTTTCTTTAGGTCATCCCCTGAACAACGTTTCTTAAAGTCCTAATGTGTAGCCTTTTATTAAATGTCACACACTTTACTAGGGTGGTTGTAGGCCTAATGTCACGACCCAAAACTGAGCCGCGACTGGCACCCACACTTAACCTACTATGTGAGCGAACCAACCAATACAAACCCAACATTTTAATGTGATAACAGAATATAATGCGGAAGACTTAAACTCATTAATGAAAATCAATTGAATAACTCCTAAAAAGTCAACAACTATTATTATCCCCAAAATCTGGAAGTCATCATCACAAGAACATCTATGATCAAATTACTAAACTAACAGTATTCTAATAAGCTAAAATAAATCAAAAGCTAGTCCATGCCGGAACTTCAAGGCATCAAGACATGAAGAAGAAGATCCAGTCCAAGCTAGAGGCATTAGCTCACCCTGAAATCCGGTGTATTGAAGACTGGCTAGAATTACGGTTGTGTTGAAGACGACGGTGCGTTTACTGCACTCCACAAATAACAAAGAAAGAAACAAACAAGTAGGGGTCAGTACAAAGCACGGGTACTGAGTAAGTATCATCGGCCAACTCAAAATAGAAAACAGTATATATCAGTTAATATCATAAATCGACTACAATACTCAACATGTAGCAACAACAAGTACTAAAATCATCAATAAGTACCCCCAAGTTCATCCATGAGGACTCAAGCCTCAAAGCCATACTCATTTGGGAATTAGGTTCATTATATTGAGTATATTAACATCTTTCAAGATTCATTATCTTTCTTCCCCTTGTGTCGCTACGTGACACTCCGATCCCCTACTACTATGTGTCGGTACGTGACACTCCGATCCCCTAATTCTACGTGTCGGTTTGTGACACCCGATCCCCTAATACTATGTGTCGGTACGTGACACTCTGATCCCCTAATTCTACGTGTTGGAATGTGACACTCCGATCCCCTAATTCTACGTGTCGGTTCGTGACACCCGATCCCTTAATACTATGTGTCGGAACGTGACACTCCGATCCACTAACATCATTCTATCCATTCATCAAGCCTTCTCTTATACCAAGGCATCATCAATCCCATTAACAAAGTGAATTAGGGTTTCTTTCAAGATTTGGGATTTAATAGCTTCATCATGCTTATTTTATCACAATCACATAATCATATTCATGCAAGCATACAATTAAGCATATAGACAGGTTTACAATACTACCAATACATATCATTCGCTATTAAGAGTTTACTACGAATCAAAGACTCACTTTTCTCGAAGAGTCTGTGACGGTCCGTCGTACCCACGACGGTCCGTCCTGCACCTTCGTCACGACGTTCAGAGAATTGTTCCCAGTACCAACTTTTCAAGAGTTGAAGTGTTTTGAAACGGGGGATCAGGACGGTTCATCGTGCCTGTGACGGTCAGTCCTGCAGGTCCGTCACAGAGTTCAGAGAGTCAATTTCAGCACTCAAATTTCAGAATTCCTAAGTGTTTTGGAACGAGACACCCTCGACGGTCCGTCGTGCCCATGACGGTCCGTCGTGGTGTCCGTCGTCTCAGCCAGTTTTTCCTGAAATAAAATCTGCTGCTCAAAACGACTAAACAGGTCGTTACAATAGATAACAATTTACCCATCGTTCGTCCTCGAACGATCAATAGAAGAAAAACAAGGACGAGAAGAAGTACCTGAATCTGTAAACAGGTGTGGGTATCTTTCTTGCATATCAGCCTCCTTCTCCCAAGTGGCTTCTTGAACTGGTCAATTCTTCCATTGAACTTTGATGGATGCAATCTCCCTCTACCTCAACTTGTGAACCTCTCTATCTAAAATAGCAACAGGTTCCTCCTCATAACACAAATTTTCATCAAACAGAACCGAATCCCAACGAATGATGTAATTTCCATCCCCATGGTATCTTTTCAACATAGACACGTGAAATACCGGATGCACTCCTGACAGCCCTGGAGGCAAGGCTAATTCATAAGCCACCTCCCCTACTCGCTTATGTACCTCAAATGGTCCAATATACCTTGGACTTAGCTTACCCTTTTTTCCAAACCGCATCACCCCTTTCATGGGTGAAACCTTCAACAAGACTTGTTCACCTTCCATGAACTCTAAGTCTCGAACCTTTCGATCCGCATATTCCTTTTGCCTACTTTGAGCCGGTAAAAGCTTTTCTTGAATAACTTTCACCTTTTCCAATGAATCCCTCAACAGATCCGTACCCCAAGGTCTAACCTCAAATGCATCAAACCAACCAATGGGAGACCTACATCTCCTCCCATACAGTGCTTCAAATGGAGCCATGTCAATACTGGAGTGATAGCTATTATTTTATGAAAACTCCGCCAAGGGTAAGAAGTTATCCCAATGGCCACCAAATTCTATCACACGCGCACGAAGCATATCCTCCAACACTTGAATCGTTCGCTCAGACTGATCATCGGTCTGAGGATGAAATGCAGTACTAAGGTCCAATCTAGTACCTAATTCAGCATGCAATGTTCTCCAAAATTTAGAAGTAAACTGCGTACCTCTATCTGATATGATGGAGAGTGGAACTCCATGTAATCGAACGACTTCTGAGATGTAGATTTTGGCTAACTTCTCCGCATTGTAGGTCACCTTGACCGAAATGAAATGAGCAGACTTCGTTAATCTATCCACAATTACCCAAATAGAATCAAACTTCCCCAATGTCTTTGGAAGACTAACCACGAAGTCCATGGCAATTCTCTCCCACTTCCATTCAGGAATGGACATTCTTTGAAGTGTTCCTCCGGGCCTCTGGTGTTCATACTTTACTTGTTGACAATTTGGACATTTGGCAACAAAATCAACAATGTATCGCTTCATTCTACTCCACCAAAAGTGTTGCTTTAGGTCACGGTACATCTTGGTTGCACCAGGATGTATAGAATATCCGGAACTATGAGCCTCTGTAAGAATAGTGTGGATCAAATCATCAGCACGGGGCACACATACCCTTACCCTAATCCTCAAAACACCTTCCTCATCCATTATGGCCTCTTTAGCCTCTCCTCGCAACACCATATCCCGAATTCGGCTTAGTTTCTCATCATCAAACTGTTTTCCCTTGATCTTGTCAAGAAAAGAAGATATCGCCTCCACACAGGCTAAAATCCTCCCTTCTCATTTACTTCTAGACTCATAAAGTCATTAGCCAAGTTTTGGATTTCTCTAGCCAACGGGCGTCTAGAGACTTGCAAGTGAGCTAGACTTCCCATGCTTCCTGCCTTTCTACTTAAGGCGTCTACCACAACATTAGCCTTTCCCGGATGGTATAGAATAGTGATATCGTAGTCCTTCAGTAGTTCCATCCATCTCCTCTGTCTCAAATTCAAATCTTTCTGAGTAAAGACATATTGTAGGCTACGATGATCCGTATAGACTTCACACTTAACCCCATATAAATAGTGCCTCCATTGCTTTAATGCAAATACTACCGTGGGCAACTCTAAATCATGGGTCGGATAGTTACGTTCATGCACCTTTAATTGCCTCGAAGCATAAGCAATAACATTCTTCTCTTGCATTAGAACTGCACCCAAACCAGAATAGGATGCATCACAATAAACGATGAAATTCTTACCCTCTACCGGCAAGGTAAGAATCGGTGCAGTAGTCAACAAGGTCTTGAGCTTCTGAAAGCTTTCCTCACATTCATACGACCATACAAATGGAACATTTTTCTTAGTCAAGTTCGTCAATTGGGAAGCAATGGAAGAGAATCCCTTGACAAATTGACGGTAATAGCTAGCTAACCCACAAACCTCCTTATTTCTGACACATTAGTAGGTCTTACCCAATTCTTCACTGTCTCAATCTTAGATGGATCCACCATCACTCCATCCTTAGAAACCACGTGTCCCAAGAAGGACACTGAATCTAGCCAAAAATCGCACTTGGAGAATTTGGCATAAAGCTTCTTCTTCCTCAACAACTCTAATACCATTCTCAAATGCTCCTCATGTTCCTTCTTACTCTTTGAGTATATCAGTATATCATCAATAAACACGATCACAAAGAGATCCAGATATGGCTTGAAAATCCCGTTCATCAGGCTCATGAAAGCAGCAGGGGCATTCGTAAGACCAAAAGACATTACCAAAAATTTGTAATGCCCATACCTAGTTCGAAAAGCAGTCTTTGGCACATCCATTGCCCGTATTTTCAATTGATGGTAACCGGATCTCAAGTCAATCTTAGAGAAGACACAAGCACCTTGTAACTGATCGAACAAGTCATCAATGCGGGGAATGGGATACTTGTTCTTAATAGTTACCTTATTCAGTTGTCTGTAGTCTATGCACATCCGAAAGCTCCCATCCTTCTTCTTCACAAATAACACCGGAGCACCCCAAGGAGATGCA